>JBBBDQ010000851.1:15827500-15921596 GCA_037127315.1 Ascarosepion bandense
AACCACTGAAAAACAACCTTGATGCTAAACATTATCAGAATTAAGCACTATTCAATTTCCATGAAAAAAGAAAAAAATACTCCCTGTCAAGCACATTTGCTAAAACTTATCTTTATACAGCCACTTTTTGTCAACATACAACCAACCAGTCACTATAATATAACTACAACTCACCAACATGGAGCAAATACAATTCAATTATTCACTTAAAAACATACAGCAAACATGCATGGCTACAAAATCAAGCTCACTGAAAAAATAGAACACTTTATAAAATGTGTAAGATGGAAGGTATTTTCCTTCTTCAATATCCGGGGTATATGTACCAACTTTTTCCCTTTAACAACACAAAACAACAAGACAAGAAAGGACAAGCATAGCTGCTGAAAGAAGGGCAACTGTCCACTTAATAATAAATGTCTTATGCACAACATAATAAACAAACCTAGCATGACAAATAACACCAATACAGATTAGAAGATGAAAAAGGAGCAAAGAAAAAAGGTTTTAACAAAGATTCAATAATCACAAAACATTATCCAATAGAGAAAAATATAAAAACACAACATTATCAAAATATATGTGGAACCAGAAAAAAAGCAACATTACCATCAAAATGAAATGGGAAATAGTAAAAAATGCACCACTATACAGTAGTAATAGCAAAAGTTGTACATTATGCCTGGAAGAGAAGCTAGCAATAATAAATATTAAAAACTAAAGTAAAATTTGAAAGAAAAAAGAACAAAATGCAAACATGCAAATAAATATCCACTTCTCTAACAACAGGAAATAACAGCAAAACTAAAAACAAGAAGCATACAAACAATATAAATAAAATAAAAACTACAATTTAAGAAATTAAAAACTAAAAATTAAAAAAACTAAAACTAAAAATACAAGGCCATGATAATAAACAAGAACAAAGCATACAAAAAATATAAATATGAAAAAATACAAGTATATACAAACACCCAGTCATGACAAAAACAGAAAATAATACAATTGCTAAATTAAAAATAAATAAATAAAACACACATAAAGACCGAGAAAAAATAAAATGTTGTGCAATGAAGCATAGTAACACATTAAGAAAAAGGTCAAACCAATAAAAAAAGGCCAATACAACAAAAAAGCCCAACCCAATAAAACAAACACCCATTCATGCATACACTAAAAATGAAATGAGCCAAACAAATATAAAATAAAAATTAAAATAATAAGAAATTGAAAAATCAACCAATCATAGACAAAAAGAAAAAAATAACCAACCACTCAGGAACAAGGCCACTCCCACAAAATCATGCCATATTCTTTATAAACAAGAAAAAACTGGGATCTAATGGCAAACAGTCCTGACAAGTGAGAACATCATAATGGTATTCTCAAAAACCTTAGAAGTTGGCATAAACCTGCTCTTTTAAAGAGACAAAGTTTTTTTTATTTATCTACGTCTATCTACACCCTGATATCAAGCACTTTATGATAAAAATCCTTCTTGTGAAAATACATTTTATCAGTAAAACTACTCAGAAACAACAATCTTGGCACTAAACATTATCACAATTAAACCATATATATATATATATATATATATATATATATATATATATATATATATATATAAAACATCACTCGAATCCCAGGCCTAACTAATAAAACAACAACTTTTAGGCAAAATTTGACTTTATTCATCAGCATAGACTCCTTCTAGGGTGATACACTGATTCCAATGCTTCTCTAACAATTTGATGCTTTTTTGGCCTCAAAATATGCCCCACTTCTTTATTGGAACCAAATCTCTTTCCTTGGAGCATTCTTTTGAGGTCTGCAAACAGTCAGTAGTTGCTGGTTGCCAGATCTGAAGAATAGGATTGATATGGAAGCAATTCAAAGTGCAATTCATGTAGTTTTGTCATTTCTGCAATCAACTTGTGACATGGTGCATTGTCTTGGTGAAAGATCACTTTTTCTTCTTCATTAGTGGCCGTTTTTGGCAATTTCTTCCTTTAAACGCATTAATAATGCTATAGAATATTTGCTATTGATGGTTATTTCTTTTCTCAAGGTAATTGATGAACAAAATACCTTGCACATCCCAAAATATGGAGGCCAAATCTTTGCCTGCTGATGTTTGCAGCTTTGGTCACTTTGGATGGCTTTCATTTGTTGCTGTCCACTTACCTGACTGCCAATTTGACTCCAGAGTGAAGTGGTGGATTCATTTTTTATCCATTATCATATATTTATACAAAAACTCCTTGATGTTTTGAAACAATTGCAAACAATGCTCTGAATCGTCAATGCGTTGTTTTTGATTGACCGTAAGCAAATGCGGTACCCACTTTGAATAGAGCTTTCTCATTGACAAATGTTCATGCAATATGATGAATACACTGCCTTCTGATATGTTAAATTCCTCTGCTATTTCACGCAACTTCAATTTTGTTGATTTCAGGTGACCTGAGTGTACAGCATCATTTGTGTCTGTATGACTGCATTTAAAGTCAGCATTGTTGTTTCCAATAGAGCAGAGTCTGAATAACACTTATCAAGCCATTGCTTTGCTTAAACAGTACATTTCCCATCAGAAAGCAATGCTTTATCAAAACACTAAATTTAGATTTTTCCATTGTTTTGAAAATTTGAAACAGCTACACTTAAGTAACTGTAATTTGTAAACTAATAATCCTATTGGGCCCAAATTTTGTCACATGCCATTTGAAGGTTAGTACTTCATAAAAATCATATGATTATTTTTATTAGTGGTGACATCTCAGGCCCAGGACTTAATGAGTGATGTGTTATATAAAATCTAGAAACATATGCAAGTACAGAGGTACATAAATAAGTCTGTAGACTAATAATGAAATAAAAGTTTGCATAAATTATTTTTATACATAATCACCCTATCTTTCAATGCATTTAATTCACTGGGAAATATTAATCACACAGATTGAACATTGTACAGTTAAAAGAAAGTAGTAATGATGGTTCTATAAGATGGGTATACAAGATTTCATATAAAGGTGAAATACTACAATTGAGAAGAAAGGGATTATTTTGAAAGATTAGGTTAGGAATCTGGAGATTTTTCTATAGTCTAACACATAGATATTAGCTGATATTTTGATCTGAAATTTTTAACTGTTTGCATCTTCTGTGAAATTAGATTATGGATCATCATTTCAGATATAAAAAATAGAAGATGGATCCTCCTTTCAGATATAAAAATAAAATTACTACCTCTCAAGGTAAAAAATCAATTTTGGAAGACAGTTTGATCTACACGTGCATACATATAGTCCCACGCACAGGTGCACAAGAGAAGGTGGCAGCCAGCAGTTACCACCTAAGGTCTTGTCTACAAACTCACAAACACATTAGGCTGACCATCATAAAGTAAGTCTGTCAACATATTTTACACTGCATTATGAACACTTAATTACTTTATAAAACAAATTTCACAGCAAGGAAAATTAAACATTTTTTGTTATTGTATATTATTGAGAAGAAGAATATAAATAAATTATTTCAGCTGATGCTTTGCTTATACTTTTTCCTCAGAAAATAACCTTTTATATGTTTTATTTAAAAGATGTATTGTTGTTAAATGTTTTGAATCCTGAAACTCAGATAAAAACAAATACCTAGGTAGCTGGATCTTGACATGTTTTATTCTATGGTCTTTAAGCACTTTTATGGGACTTGCACTGTCATGTTGCAAAAGCAGATCACTCATCATCAAATGTAGCCTAGCTTGAAGGAGCCTGACTAAGTCAAGTTGTATTCAGAATTGATGGTAGCCTGCCACTAATGTCAGTTTTTCCTTTCTATCTAGAATTATCATTAACTCTACTGACCCATCTCCTTAAAGAACTTACATTAAGTGCAATCATTTTATAAACATTCACTAACTTACTTTGGATGTTCACAACACTTTCAATACCAAAAACAGACATTTTATGATATTTTTTTGTTTTCTATGTGTTCAGAGCATAACCATATTGAAAGAGGATTATGGGTAGGAACCTCAGAAATATTTCCTGTGTGTTTCTATAAACTTTATGATTTATAAAAACAAAAAAAAATTAATTCCAAAAGAACTCTGATACTTCTAAAATTAAATTAGGACAGGCAATACTTTTTTTTATCAATGTTGTATCTTTCCATCTATGGAGATATGTCAAATAAATAATGAAAAATTTATGCTAAAAATATTGTTGATTTAAACAACATTGATTTTTAACATAGTTTTCTTCTGAGTAAAGGCATTTTGACAACATTTTTCTATTTATAATATATCTTAGACAATATGCAGTGATAACAACAAATCAAAATTTAGCTAATAATTATGATAGAATATGAATTTATTGATGTATCCTTTTACCAATCATGAATGTTTATATATTTGTAACTCAGTATTCTCAGTTAAAATATTTTGTAGATCCAAATCTTTAGTATCCATATCTTTAACAAATATCTATGGTACTTGTCAATCAGCTAAACCATGTTCAAGCCTGCCATTGTTATTATTATAATTTTAAAAGAACAATTGATCAAATTATGCATACAAAACCATAGCAAAGATAAAGCCAGTTGTGATTTAGCAAAATCAATTCTAAATTATATTGATGATATAAAAAAAAATAAATGTATCAAACTTTTCAAGGTGTATATATATATATATATATATGTGTGTGTGTGTGTGTGTGTGTGTGTGTATGAATATCAATAAATATACATATGGATATACATTATACATGCAAGTATACTCAAATATATATAAATATTTTTCTGGTGTTAATAAAACAGTGCTCAATGTAGTGTAGCAGACCTATGAAGTATATATTAATAAATGCACATATTATCTTATATATAAAGCACAACTTGGATTTTTATGCACTATGCAATCATTAGGTGTATATTATGAACTGTGCCTGGACTGAAATTTTTTTTTGGTACTAGCATTGCTCATATTTATTATAAAATTTAAATCTGGGATGCCATTTTTTAATTTAATTAAATGTATGATTTATTAGTTAAATTAATATTAAAGGGAAAATTTGTTAGGGGCAGATTTTATGTGTACAGTCCAAGGAGGACCACTTGTGATTTATTATTTTTGAAGAACAAAAGCCATTAAAAAATAAGGAAACTCTGAGTTGTGTTTTAGATGAAGAACTGAGCTGCTGGATCATCATACATCAAAGATGATTGGAAAGCCCATCATATATATAAGAAAAATTTAGGCAAACATGTTATTTGATGGTAAATTGGAAGAATAGGCCTATTTAAGGCAAAGCATCATCAGATTCCATCTTTATTGTACAGAAGATTTTATATGGTTCGTGTAAAATCTTCTGTACAATGATGGTTCACCTGAAATAGGCCTATACATCTCATTTACCATGAAATAACGTGTCTGCCTGAATTTTTTCATATATTGGCTCTCTATGCATTTACATACATATATATATTTAGAACTCTCTTAGAGAGTTAACCTACCACTGTATGTACAGGATACTCCTTTGGATTCTTCTATATCTACACCACATGCTTATATATATATATATATATATATATATACACACACAACAAGCATAGGGTAGGTATGGCTAGAATAAAATTCCATATCTAGAAAACACTATTCTTAAAAAACTGCTCAATACAAAAGAGAGTAAATAATATTCTTTTTGAATTTATAACACAAATGTTATAATATCATTACAAAAGTAGCTATTTTGCTTTGACACTACCTGTGTCTTATCAAGTGAGCATGCTGATTTTGAGTTGAAGAGTTTTAAATGGTTCATAACTGGCCAAACCACTCAATCAGGGAGATATTGTTTCATAGTCTGTGGGTTCAGATTTTTTTTTACCACCAACTATATAACAATGTCTCTCTGATTGAGGGGGTTTGGCTAGTTTTGAACCTTTTAAAAATTCTTAAACTCAAAATCAGCACCATAATTTGATAAAACACAAGTAACATTGAAACAAAATAGCTACTTTTGATGTAGTGATATTATAACATATTAATGTTATAAATTCTAAATATTATATATATATATATATATATATATATATATATATATATATATATAGCTACAAAGAGTAAATAAATATTATATATATAGACTTTAAAGTTTCATGATGGTAGAATCAATATATTAATGAAAGAGTAGGATTTAGATTGTGGGATCTCACTTTATTATAGTAGAAAATGAATGAACTCTGCTTTAGGGGATATATAATACAATGATGGCAGATGAAAGTTACTTCATTGCGTTTGTTTAACAGGTTTAATTTAAGGAATTTAATAATTTTAAATTTCTTTTGTAAACACAGAAAATATGACTCATGTAAAAACTTACAAGTTTTCTTTATTTTTAGTATTTTTCATTTTTCAGTAGAGGTTTTATTGACTTCTTTTAATTGCCAATTAATCCAGCAATAGGAAGAATGTATAAAACATCTTTTCCATGATAATAGAGAGCAACCAATAATATAGAAAGATGAGGACGGACCAGAAATATTAAAGTCCAAAGTAGAAGCTTCAATGGCCAAACTGAATAGAAACAAAGCAGCTGGATCAGATGGCATTGTAATAGAGCTGCTGATAACCCTGGAAGAATTTGGCATAAAGAAAATTACAGAAATAATAAACAAAATTTATAATAGTGGTGTAATACCGGATGACCTAAGCAAGTCGATTTTCATAGCACTGCCTAAGAAGCCAGTTGCAAATGAGTGCAAACTCCACCAAACAATCAGTTTAATGAGCCACATAACAAAACTGATCTTTGAAATATTGATGAATAAAGCAAGCAGTAGAATCTGACCAGAGATACAACAAGAACAATGCAAGTTTGTCAAAGACACTGGAACAAGGAACGCCGTATTTATGATTAGGATGCTCTCTGAAAGGGCAATACAAATGAAGAAGGAACTTGTTTCTATGTTTTGTCATTTATGCAAAGGTGTTTGACAAAGTATGCTACAAAGAATTGATGGAGATGCTCAGCAGCCTTGATATATTTGGGAAAGACATAAGAGTAATCAAGAATCTCTACTGCAGATACACAAGGATAGAAAGGGGCATAAGACAAGGAGATGCCTTTTCACCAGACCAATTAAACTTGTACAGCAAGACAATTCTGAGGACCCTAGATGTTTTGTCAGGATTTGGCATTGGAAGGCCACAATCTGAACAACATAAGGTATGTAGATGATACAATACTGATAGCAGATATGGAAAAGAAACTATAAGATCTCCTACAGAAACTAGCTGAAGAGAGTGACAAAAAAGACTACAAATTAACTGCAAGAAAACCAAATGCATGGTCATCAGCAAAAAGAGCAGGGAAGGCAAAGGTCATGTTTCAGAAGCTGAGCAGAGTTTTAAGAGACATGAAAATGTTGCTAAAAACAAAGAAAAGAGTACTGGATTGCTATGTGACATCAGTTCTTCAATATGGCAGTAAATGCTGGACAATCTCATTGAAGATGAAGAAAAAACTTGAAAAAACTGAAATGTGGTTCTACAGAAGGATGCTGTGGATATAATGGATTCAGCATGCAAGCAATGATGAAGTTTAGAAAAGGATGGAAATGAAAAGGAAATTGATACTTAGCATCAAGAAGACAGCTAAAGTTCCTGGGACATGCAATGAAGAAAGAGGGCTTGGAGAACCTGATACTAACAGGTTAGATAGAAGGAAAAAGAAACAGGGAAAAGCAACAGATAACATATTTGAAGGGCCTGAGCCTGTGGATGAGAGAACAGGGGTTGAGTGGTGTAACAGGAGAAAGCATGCTAAGAGCCACGAGGGATAAGAAGATGTGGAAAGCCATGATCGCCCATGTCCTGAAAGGACAAGGCACATAGAAGAAGAAGGATGTGGAAAGTAAGGTGTTATTATGGTACACCTTACTTAAATGATAAAATGTGCTGATAATAATGAGTTTTAAGAGGATTGTTGGTATTCATGATGGAAAATTTTTTCACTGTTGGATTTTCTGTGGTATCATTGGCAGATTATAGAGTCAGTTAGACATCTCTTTTGTAATGAACACTCAATTGGTTTTTGACAATTGCAATTACTGATATAATTATCTTTAATTTTTTTAAAGATGGTGTTGATTACTTTGGTTGTTATATTTGCTTTAAAATTCTATTATTATGTTCTTGATGATCTTTTCAAGGTTATCCATACAGCTATAACCTAATTTAAGAGTCAGTCAATTAAGTGCCATATGTGATACACACTTGGGTGATCATGTCTCTAAAGAGACATAACTGACTGGGCAGAATATTATCCCGCAGTAGTTTGTCATTGTTTTCTGCGGTAGACTGGTTGCCGACCAAGGCTATAGAACCCAATCTGTCCTGCTATTTAACCCATAACTGGAAGGAAGAGACAGATTAATACCTTTCCCAAGGGTATTTGTGCGTAAGTGAATACAATGGATTCAAATGGAATTCGAACTCGGCTCCCCGATTTCTTGTTTTGAGCCAATATCCAATGCACCACAATGCACATCCAATCTTGCTAAGAAGGTTATTCCTATGAAAGTGTTTCTCAACTAACTAAAGGAATTTATACCCAAACTTAATGCTAACCATTTGGTTGAATGAGGCTGTATACCAAATGATTTTTCTATTTCTATTATTACTGTACCTGGTGTATTTAATGTCAAAGCATGTGTAGCCATTGTTTTTGAGTGCAGTGTCATAAAATTTGTTGTGTTTATAAAAAATATCTTCACTAGAGAGGTTATTACTTATTCTGTTTTCAATGGAGGAGGGTATGTATTTTATGATTGATAAGGGTTGATTAGATTTAGGGTGGATGTATAGAGGTTTGGCATTAGTTTTTAAGTAGGGTGATCAAGTGTTACATCCAGAAAATCTACTTTTTTGAGATTGGATTTAATTGTAACCTTAAGATTTAGATTTTTCAATTCCCATTCAATGTATTTCCTAATTCTATTAGCTTTAGTTTTTCAGAAACATGGATGTAAACAAAAAAATTGGATAGTTCCTATATAATTTAAGTTCTGAAAATAAAAAAAAATTTTAAGGACACAAGGAAAATTATATATATATATGTGTTTGTGTGTGTGTGTGTGTTAATGATCCTACACATACACCTGCACAGGTGCAAATTTGGCTTAAATGTGATAAGATGAATGATCTTATTTCAGATTATGAAGCCTAAAATCACATTCTAACTTTTATATATACAATATCAGTGTCAATATTTGAAAAATTATATTGTTTTAAATGAAATTGATTTTACTGTTTGGATAATTTTGCACCTCTCTGTATACACAATTTTCAATTGCATGAAATACTTCAGGTCTCGGGTCATTTCTATAGAGTTTTATATCATATTTGTTGAGTGTTTGTAATGTTTTCTTTGTCAGGCTAAGTGTTTACAATCTTTGCAGATTTGAATCATAAGTAATGGAAAGTAGACAATTGAGGAAGAAAGACAACTTTCAATTCAGACTTGATGTGATGAAAGCCATCAATTGTTGTTATGGATCTTAGCCTAAAGCTTTAGTTACAAACATTGTTTCCTAGTCATGTCAGTTTATGGATGGACGGTTTTATACTGATTATAATATGTGCATAGGTGCATCAATAAGTTCAAAGCCTAATAAAGCATGAAAGTACTTATTTGACACTAAAATGATTGTTTTTTTATACATAATGTCATTCTTTGTCATTGCACTTAACACTACCGCATTAATCACAGGAATTGAATTTTATACAGTGAAAATTTCAGATAAAAATTTTGCTCATAGCTACTACCCAAGCTATGAAATAGTTTTATATATATCTATATCTATATATATATATGGTTGTGGCTGTAGTTAATGAATAATAAGCTTTTGTTCAGGTATCTGAAGATTGATTTAAACTAACAAACTAACAGTAATGCCAAAGTGATTGTAAAGAGAATTTAAAAAAATTTTTTAAATTTTAAAGCTAAGTTAAAGACTTGTATATATGATTTACATGAAGACAATATAGAATACTTCTACCTTCACATGTTTTACCAATGAATTAGTGTCATCAGAGAAAAGAATTATATCTATCTATCTATCTATCTATAGATAGATAAATGTACAAAATATAATATAAATGGTGTAAATGTAGAAATCAACACAGCATGGTGACTGAGAGTTTCATGTCTTATGTGATCTTCAGACCAAACAATGATGGTAGTCAGATGATGTCTTTAATTCATCATACAGTGTTGACTTCTATGCCCACACTGTTTATAATTAAAAAATGTCTTACTTCCAATACTGATCACTTTTTTAGTTTAAACACAACAAATATATATCTGAATTTTTATTTGTTTAATATTATTATTACTTATTTTTAATGGATACTTGTATTTCAGTGGAAAGTCTGTTTTTATTTTTTATATATATACATATATGTAGTTAGACAGTACGTTATAATTTCCACTGGCCTTAATCATTTGAGAAATTGTTTGGAAAATATCTATCTTCCGGGAGGAATTGAACCTGCCAACTGGAGAGATGCTGTCTTTTGACTAGACGTGTCTTTACCAATCAACCCACAGAAGATTTCATGGAAGACAAAGTTCAGTTTCACCTTTCTATAGGTATTCTCCTGGTTTTCATCCAACAATTAATATCTGCTCAGATTGTATCTGAATATATTGTTTAACTATATATATTGTTTAACTATATATATATATATATATAAATATAAACAAAAAACTTTCCACTCAAATATGAGTATCCATTAAACAAATAAAAATTTAAATATCTTGGCTAAAGCCAATTTCATGGATTTCCATTAAATTCCATAATGTTGTCATTGGTTGAGTTTGTTTACATTCAGATTTCAGATAGTAATGCATTTATAAGGGAATGCTATAAGCAAGCTTGAAATTTAGTGTATGTCATTTCACTGAGGTGTAAACATCTTTGTTTTTCATAGTGCTAAACATGTCAAATTTTGCACCAAGGAAAGTGTATTTGCAGGGAATTTTACTGCATTTTATTCAAAAGAAATCTGCAGCTGAAGCTCACAGAATACTTGTTGAGACTTACAATGACCATGCTTTGTCAGAAACAGCATGCAGAGATTGGTTTAGATACTTCAAAAATATTTATTTTAATGTCGGGAATAAAGAATACCATAGCACACCGAAAAAGTTTGAAGACAAAGAATTAGAGGCATTATTTAAAAAAGACATGTATCAGGCACAAACTGAACTTGCAGAATCATTAGTAGTTGAACAGTTTTGAAATGCTTGAAAGCATTAGGAATGACTTAAAGCAAGGACATTAGGTGCTGTATGAGATGAAGCCAAGAAAAGTTGAACAGTGTCTTGTCATGTGTGAACAGTTGCTTAAACGGCAGAAAAGAAAAGATTTTTTGCATTATATCATGACCGGTGATGAAAAGTGGATACATTATGATAACCCTCAGCATAGATGATTGTGGGGTAATCCTGGCTACACATTAACATTGGCAGCAAAGCATGGTAACATTGGCAGCAAATCCATGGTTCAAAGCTTCTGCTCTGCATTTGGTGTGATTAGCTGAGTGTAGTTTTTTATGAGCTGCTCAGATTGACTGAAACCATCATGCAAAATCGCTATCAACTGCAGTTGATGCACTTTAGCCAAGCGTTTAAGAAAAATTGGCTGGTATACAAGCAGAGACAAAATAAAGCGATTTTTCAACATGACAACGCTCGGTCACATGTTGCAAAATGGATAAAAATTTACTTGAAAATGCTTAAATGAGAAGTCCTACCTCACCCGCCATATTCACATCTAATTATTACTTGTTCCAATCAATGGCACATGGCCTGGCTGAGTAGCACTTTCATTCACATGAAGATACCAAAAAATGGGTTGACTCATGGTTAGCCTCAAAAACTGCATCATTTTTCCCACATGGAACTGAAATGATGCCAAAGAGATGGGGAAAAAGTAGTGGCTAACAATGGACAATACATTTAGTGACATGTTTTTTACTAATTTTTGTAAATAAAACATTACTTTGCATGAAAAATTAGCAAGATCTTATTCAAGGTCCTAATATATATATATATATATAAAGGGAGAGAAATAGAGAGAACGGGAGAATGGGGCAAAATAGTAAAGTTTTTTTTAACAACACATTCTTTGACATGTAAGACTGACTTCTTTAGGTTAGAATGGGAGATGAAACTGTGTGTCAGGAAATACACATATACTCTAACTACAAGTCACAATAATTTTTTAATTTTGAAATATATTTTTAACACAGTGTTCTGGGCCAGTCCATACTTTGCACCGTTAAAGTGAACTGCATGAAATTTAGTTAAAGACTTTGGTTTCAGTGATATCCAATTTTGTACTGAACACCATAAAAGATTATATCACATGAAAAACACTGTACCCAATGCTAAAATTATGCATTTTACTTGAAAGCTGAAGAATGAATGTTGTATTAAACAGCAACAAGAGAGGAAGAAGAAAAGCAGAAAAGTAATAATGAAAATACTTAATCTTGGAAACTCAGATAGTTCTATCATCATCTTTATTGATTTGAATATAATCTTTCACAATGTTTACATTTGTTGAGCTATATTTGCTGTGTATAACAAACATTTATTATATATATGTTCAAAAAGTAATTACGTATTTCACTGCTATGAATTATGAGTTAACCAACCAAGGTTGAATGTTAGGAAACTGTGTTTAGAATTAATCATCTTTCCTAGCTGACAGTATTAGCTCTGAGTTATATGCTTTCATCTATGTATGTGTATATATATATACACACACACACACACACACATACACACACACACATATATATATATACATACACACACAAGTATTATGTATAAATACTCATAGATATAACATACTAGTATTCTTGTTTTTGATCTATTTTTTAATCTTTTTTCATATTTCTCCCCTTTATCATTGTTATTTATCTCCTCTTTTAACTTAATTAGTTTCCTCACATTTTTGCATCACTATCTTCCTTAAAAAGGCTTTTTATTAACAAGGCCAGTGTGCACTAAACCTGAACCCTACAATCAGAATGCTCAAGCCTGATTATGAGACCAGGGTAGTGCTTTGTGATCCTCACTATCCTTTCAACATTTGCTTTTATGTACTTTTATTTATATATATTACAAATCAAACTATAAATACTGACTATAAATAGATAAAACTTTTTTGCTGATTTTGACACCATTCTGGGTTCCTTTTCTCTCTAAATCTGTGAATTGGTTTTTCTCATATTAAGTCTCGAGGAACACTATATAAAATTCACTACTTTTTATCCATAATGTTGAATGTGTTAACTTATTCAACTTTTCAGCAAAAAAAAATCTCAATGTTAAAAATCATTGCAAAACATTATTGATTTATTTAAGATGAAATAATCTATTACAACATGTCTTTAATTTGTATTTAGATACAATGTATTTAAAATTTTCACCTGTATTGCATATGACCAACTATTGTACATAGATTACAATAAAATTTATATTTTACATGAATACTACATTGAAAATTGAGATGTAGTAGAATGGGAGGGAACTAGACCCTTGCATGTTATTCTTGCAAGTCAGTGGGATGGTGCATGTAACTTATTGGTAGTATTATTCATGTGAGCATAGACAATTATTCAAGCTTTTTACTTGCTGATAATATCATGCATGTAGGCATAGGACATTATCCAAGCTTTTTATTTACTGATCATATGTTTCATGTGGGCATAGACCATTATCTAAATATATATATCATTGTAGATCGTTAAGCTGAACTTTTTTCTAAAATTCTGGTTATAAAATGTTCAGTCTGTGATTAATATTTACTAGTGCCTTAACAAAGAAAGAGATTATGTTGAAAAATAATATATATATAAAATAATATTTTTTTTAATCCTTAGCCTGCAAACTTATTGATAGTCTACATACATACATATGCTTCTAGACTATAAAAATGTTCAAAAAGTTTTAAATCTGGTTTATAAAAATATTTTGGTGCTGGTATAGTATGTGATCTTTGTGCCATTGTGATGATATGATCTAGTGTATAAACTATAAAAGCTGCTTTTGGTTTATATACCAAACTAACTGAAAGTTGAGTAAAAATGTGTAGTTTTACACAAAGATAGATGGTAATCTTCAAAGTAGGCAGCTTTAACTGAAATCTGAACTTGTCAGATGTCCTCCAAGTAATCTGACTTCTGCATGCCCCTTTGAATGTTTTATGAAATGTAGATGCCACTTTTTTTTTAATAGGTATTGTAGGTAGGTGGTAATCTTCAAAGGCAGTGGCTTTAATCGAAATTAGAGAGAGAGAGAGATGAGGACTGTAACTTAGTACCAAACTTGATTTTTAAAAGCTTTAGACATTGTTATTGATCGCAAACTATATCAGAAACATGCATGTAGATTACATACTATACCAGCATTGATATTTTGTCTTCTGTATAGTTTTTATAAAAACAAGAGTTTGAATTTGGTTGAAAATAATACAAAATTGGAGGTTGTACTGTATTTAGCATGTTTTGTAAGGTATTTTTTGCAAAGTTTTACCTCATGAGTTACCCCAAAAAGTTTAATTCTTTGGTGCTTGGCCTCCTGTTTAAACTGTGCACTGGATGCAATGAAATATTTTGCTGCTCTTTGCTGAAAAAGGTCTCTCATAGGCTGACATATATGGAAATTGGATTTTAGATTATGATGCTGATTTCCTTGCAGCACAGTATAGATTCACTCAGGGAAGAGAGATAATCTGTCATATATATATATATATATATATATATATATATATTAAATGGGAGAAATAAAAGAATCAGAAAAGCTTTTTGTAAAGATAATAAAGGCAATTTAAGGTAGTGAAAATGCTGAAGGAATATAAAAGAATGTAACAGACAAAAATAGGTAGAAATAGAAAAATTACATTAAGGAAGAGAGTCTTAAATAAAAGAGAGGAAACTGATCAAGTTAAAAGAGTAGACATATAAGTATGATTAAGGGATGAATTATGAAAGAAAAAAGATTGAATGCAAGAGTATTGCAAATGAAAGTGGGGGGAAAATGCAGAGAGCTAAAAAATGCTACTGTAGAAAAACAGACAATAAAGATAATTCTATGTAATGGTACTGCAAATGCTTTTCTGGAGTAGCCAATTTGTTGCAGAGTAAGATTTTCTATTAGTGGATAAATGAAGGAGACAATCATAAAATGAGAAATAACAGATTTATTTATTACTGCTATAATAATATGTGTGTGTCATTGATCGAAGTTAGTTTATGCACAGTCCAGAGTGATTAAGCTGATAAAAGAAGTCAGTGGGTTAGGAACATTTTGTGAGAATAAACTCATTGGTCAGTAAGCACATGGCGATTGAAGACATTTATGCTGAATCTAGTAGAGATGTGATTCTTAGTTCTTCCCATGACTAACATTTTTCAATTTTGGCACTATTTATTGCAGAGCAAAGTAAATCCCAGATAAGTCTAAGTTCAGTTAAAACTGACTGACAGAATATATAATTATCCTGTACTCAGTTTTTATTGGTAGAACATTTATATACTAGAATCATCTTAAAACAATAAAAATATTTTGGTGTTGTCTGTAACTTTTGACTATGTAATGGAAACTTTTCTACAGTAGCAGGTGTTAACTGCTAATGCACATGGGAATTGCATTTTAAATGCTAATTTATATTTTTTATTCATCTTGTTTAAACTAAAAAATATTGTTTTTCTGTTTATACTGCTGAAAATATAGATACAACTTAGAAATATACATTAACCCTTAAATGGTGAGAAAAGGTTTTATAAACATGTATGTCAAATGGGTAAAAAACAGGGAAATAGATTTTTTATAGTATGGTCATTTTGCTTTGATTATATACAAAAACTTTAAAAATGATATTTGAATATGTGAAAATACATGTACATATTCACTTTATATATATATATATATATATATATGATAAATGGAAAACTGTTTTATTGAAACTAAATTACTCATTTGTCCTTACTAAGCTTCATCAGATCAAAAAACGAAAGAAAGAAATGTGTCTAAGTGTGTGTGTATATTTCTGCGTATGAATAAAATACACATTTTGAATTCTGTATTCCTATTATATATATATATATATATATATATATATATATATATATATATATATATATATATAAGCAAGTTTCATGAAAAATGACAAACAAGGTGTTGGGATTAGGGTTTTAATATGAGTTTTCTTGTTAAAAATGTACTTTCCTTGTTGGTTACCAGGTCATTGCATATTTAGGCAGCAATCCCTCTTTTATGAAACTTGCATAAAAAAGTAATTTCTGCTTAAATATACAATTTTTTAATTAGATGACTCAGCAGCCAAGAAGGAAAGTACATGTTTAACAAGAAGACTCATGTTAAAAATACTTTATTACTTAATTAATTACTTGTCCTTCATTTGTAACTAAACATGCATAAGTGAGGGATTCCTGCCTAAATATGCTATATAAATCCGCATGAAGAGGATCCAAGGTTTTACGGTTTTGTGTCCCCTGGCATTTATTTTTTTATAAAGAGTGCTCACTACAATTTGTACTGATAAGAAGAGTAAATTTACTCAAAAGTCCCCTTAAGTTTGAACATAATATAAAAGTTCTTTCCTTTCTTCATCCTCTTCCCTGTTTTCTATAAGAAAAAATCAAAATATGGAAAAAGCAGAAAGGACATTTTTGGTACTAGAATAGATACATCAAAGGTTAATACCATATAAGGAGAAGCAATAAAAATAAAAATAAAAAGGAAAATAAAATTAGGTTAAAAGTAGGTTGACACACTGACCATTAGGGAGAAAAAAAGAAAAAAGGAAAAAAGTAAGTATGTAGAAACTACTGGCCAAATTTCAAAGTGAATCTTTATTCTGATTAGTTAAAAGGGACACATATAAATTTTATATTTTCCCAAATACATAAATAGCAAACCATGGTTTTTGTATTTAAATGTAAATCATTTTCACAACCAACACTCAACATTGCCTGATGACAAGATTCTATTTCGAAACATAGAAATATCCATGTCACAATGCACATTTAATTCATAATTATCTGATTATATATATATATATATATATATATATATATATATATATAAAGAGAGAGAGAAAGAAATAGATAGATTGTTATATGCACTGGCATGCAAAACTTTTGGGCCACCTTGGTAAATTAATTACTTTTAATTTTTCCAACAAAATAAAGAGTGGTTAGCAATATGCTATTCTTACTACAATTTATGTTCTTTGATGCCCAGAAAACAAGTTACTGCATTTTTGTTAATGATGTATAGTACATGAAAGAGCATAGTGGTATTGGAGAAAGGCCATGCAGAAATATTGTGCCACCAGCAAAAATTTCACCTTTCAGCTCTTTTCTTAAGTTACAAACACAATTTATTATTATTATCATTATTATCACAGAAAGTACTAAACATCAAAGTATGGAGTTACTAATTAGTATTTCTGCCTATTGTCCTAATTCTATGTGGCAATGAATGGGATAAGATCCAGATTTTTTTCATAAAGAACTTCTTTCCCATTCTTTTTAAGAGTCATCCTAAAGCTCTTAAAGACTGTGTGGGTTTTGTTGGAGCACTTGTTTCTTCAGTTCCCACCACAATGGTTCAATTATATTGAGATCTGTTCTTTGTACTGACCAGTTTAATACTCTGCTGCAAATTAGATCTTTTCCTGATTCACTCCTCATGCCGGCTGAATGTAAATGATGCTACAAAATCAAAACCAAATATAAGTAGTTGTCTTTTGCACAGGGGCTCCGAGTATCACGTCTGGCTTCAAAACAAACCACTACAAAAATTTAAACTGCAATGTAAAAGAAGCCAACCATGAACCGAACATTGCCACCAAAGAAGAAGGATGAGCTACGGAGTAAACTAGATTTGCTTAAAAGAAAACCTGGTGGGCTCTTGACATGACCACTACGACTTCAATAACTGACCTGACATACATGTCTGCTCAATACCTGCCCTCCACCATGATCAGATTTTGCTTACATCCTCTGTACCAGAAAAGCCACATTCATGATTTCATTAATCCACTCCAGGTCACTTTTATCATCATCACTGCAACTCAGTTAACCAACCTGACAATACCATCAACTTCAGGCCTTACCAAAACTCAGCTTCTGTACATATCTACTGTAATGGAAACTAAAGAACCATCTATCCACAATTTTGTTATATTTTCACACTGCTCACATCCTCTGTACTATCACCATTGCCATGTTAGATGTTCTTTTGACCACTTCAATCTTCTATCCCAATGGAAACACTTCCAGCAGTAGAAAATGTCTTTTGGTTGGTTTGTATACTTTCTGGAACTTCCAGCTGCCATGCTATCTCCTGTTGAGTCATCTTCTCCTTCAAAGTTGCAATATTCATCTTTATTGCAGCAGAAATTTTAGCCATCATTTTCATGTAAAAAAGGAAACTGACGTTCTGCTACAATGACCTGCCAAATAACTTTCACTTATGTAAATATGTTGGAATGATTCCTACTGAGGAATTTGCATATCATCATCTCAAATCTTTCATTTGCCCAATAGTTTTACATAGCCTTGTTTCAACTTCAAGCTACAGAAATAAAATAAAAAAGCTTACAAAATGTAACATCTTGTTTTCTACTCTTCAAGGTCCACAGACACTACTGATAAAAGCATACTGCTGAACAATCTTAACTTTTTCATGAAATTATGATGTATAATCATTTTATATAATTGGTCCTAATTTTTGCACACCAGTGTATAATGTGTGTAAAAATAAATTATTCTTGGTACAATCTATTTTACAATTTGGTTTTTATTTTAATATAAACCTTTTGGGTTTATATTAAAAAAAGAACAAAATTTTTGAATTGATCAAAAAGTTTGTTGTATTTATTGTTAGATGACATTTAATGCATTTAGTTCAAACTAACTGAAATAAAAAAAGCCACTTTTATTTCTTTTGTGACAACTGTTAAATAATCCTGTAATTAAAAACTATTTGGCAAAATATTTTTTCTATTTACATTATTTGAAGTATTGTCCTCATCTTGGTTGCTATTTGTATGATGTTTTGGCTGTTGTATGATCCGGCCTTTTTCAAGTGCTAGGAATTTCGTAACCGAATTCTTTATTACAATCATTGGGGTATATCATTCTCATCCCTTGCATAGAGCCCCTTTTGGTAGTCATGAGTTATCTCCCTCTAACCCTTTAAGTTACTTGTTTACCACTGATGTAGCCTGGTATTGAACTTACAACTCTTTGGGTCAAGTCACCAATGTCAATATCCACTGGGCAGTGTGTTCTTAAGGACAAGAACAACTGAATTTCTGGAACTTATAAACCTAATGTTCAGTAACCTGCAATGTTTTGATGTTAATGGTTTTCTCTAGTATTTTTTACCAGAGCTCATATTGCAATTTGACACTAATGGTTTTCTCTGGCACTTCGTATTACTGGTTCCCATATTGCATTCATCTCTATGCTTGGTTGGCTTAGAAGATTTTTGTAGCCTAGCATATGTGCTGATTCCTTAAGTTTATATAGTTTTCAGTGGTGTTCTCTATCTATTATTTCAACTTCATTCCATAGGGGGCGGTGATCCCCTTTCTCCCTCCATATGTGGAGGAAGAACACCGGAGTGTACAAAGGCCAAAATGTTGTACAAATGGCAACAAAGATGAGGACAATAATCTGAATAGTGTAAATACTATCTCATTTCATAAATATAGACAAAATATTTTCTTTATCAATTCTAAAATTGTTGGATTGGGTTGGTTGATTTTGCAACATGACATCACACATTGAAGATGAAAGTAAATAAGCAATATTTTTTCTATGTATTATGAATTCTTATTTTAAGAAAGAATAAAATAAAATATGATTCAAACACCAAAATAAATTTTTATACTTTATGGAGGAGCTTCAAAAAATAACAGTCAATAGTGGTTTGCTGTCTGATCAAGTAGACCAGTTGAGGCTGACAGTAATAAATTCAAAATATTATTTGATAATAGTCAACAAAGAAGATAGACAAAATACTTAAAAAATATCCAAATCAGGTGCTGAAAACTATTTGTATCAGGTTAGTTATGTTAGTCACTTTGATGTGTGTCTTCCACACAAGTGAAAAACTGACTGGAATATATTTTAATGTGCAATTCTTTACTAAAACATAGTTTCGATGTTTTAACTTTTAAGCATGTTGACTGATGATGAAAAGTGGTTATTCTACAAGATATAAAACAAGAGGTTATAAGATAGGCAAAAGTGAATAATACTACTAAAGACTAGTTTCCATTCAAAGAAGGTGATATTGCTTGTGTGGTTGGATTGGGGAGTTATTTTTGGTAAGTTCTTTCTGGTGAAACAAATTATTCATTACACCAGTTGAAGGCAGTCATTGAAATACCTGGGATTAGTTAGCAAAAAGTAGGTAATATACTTGGAATATTACACTCTTACTAGACCATGTATATCTTTATTGACAAAGTAAAAATGATTACAGTTTAGTCAGGAATTCTTTTGCTCATTTACTGTATTCATCAAACATTGCACCTGCAGATTACCATTCTTTATAGAATTTGTTTAATAAAGAAGTTTCCTAGAAAACCACAAAATACACCAAATTTTACCTTTTCAAATTACCATTTAATCATGAACAATAAAATCAGTTTTGTTTACTGAGTGTTCCAAACCTATGATAAATTTTTCAAAAAATTCAGAATGTGAAATTGATAAATTTTAAATACTTCAAATACATTTGTGTATGGATCAATTATAATAATTTCATTTATAAGTAAATTATAAGATAAAGATAAGTAAATTAAAGACAAAATAGGCTTTGTTATGTGTAGTTTTGTCTAACACTGCAGCATATGACAAAACTGAAATATCAACCTAAGAACATGGGTCATATTTGGCTCGCATATATCTCCAGATTTAAGTTTCAAATTGGATGGTATGCATGACATTCAACTCTTTCAAAAATGTATAGACTACCATCTATATGCAAATGTTTTTTCTATTAATGATTACAAATTTTTTCAAGTGAATCCATTTTAAAGAAGACAGTTGTTCATCAGATTATACAGACTACCACTACAGAATCATAAAGGACTTGAATAAAAACTGTATCATTTGAAGACTTTCGAGAGTAACAACTAAAATGTAAGTCAAGATGAAAATTATGTGATTACACTACTTTAGACAAAAGTTTAGAAAGGAAACTCCAATCAATACAAGAAAGAGTGATACCAGAGGACTTGAGGAACCTGTTTTCCTGAAAATCATTTTTTAAGAGAAAGATTTTATAAATTTCAATCAACAATAATGCTAACTAAATGCTGAATGTTTCCTATTTAGAAATTACTTACATTATCATTCATTTCAATTCTCTCAGTTCTATTAATGAAAAATTTAAATTACTAAATTTTTTTTACTTTCATGTGATTATCTATTTCAGTCTTTAAAGATTTCCAGAACGATAAATCGGGGATTCGAGTTCGAATTCCAACTGAATTCATTGCTTTCACTTACGTGCAAATACCCTTGGGAAAGGTATTAATCCGTCTATTCCTTCCAGTTATGGGTTAAATAGCAGGACAGATTGGGTTCTATAACATTGGTCGGCAACCAGTCTACCGCAGAAAGCAATGGCAACCTACTGCGGGATAATCTTCTGCCCTGTCAGTCATGTCTCTTTTGAGACATGATTGCCCAAGTGTGTATCGCTTATGGCACTTAACTGACTGACTTAAAAATGTTAAAATCCATAGTGGCTGTAAAAAGTTATTTAAATTGTTTTTTCTTGAGAATGATAAAAAGTTGTGAATGGATGGAAATATAAACCTACTTGAAAGATTGCAGAAGTGTGGTGAAAGAATATAGCAAATATGTTGTTCTATAAAATTAATGTAAAAAAAACAAAAAAACTTATGTCTGAAATGAAGATCAAATTTTTGGGTAGCTATTATGCAGTTTTAGATTAGAATGGTAGACACCTGCCTTGACATTTGAAGTTTGTCTGATTAGATTCACATTCTAACATGAAAACAAGAAAAATGTTGAAAGTGATGAATAAAATCTAATTTCATAATTTAATTTTCTTTTTTGAGATCAGATGAAAACTAGAAAATTATAATGTAAATAGCACAGAAAAATCTGCTATAATAAAATAATACCTTCAAGAAAAAATTAAAACATTAAAACCATATTTGACTAATAAAAAAATAAAATGTCTTTATATTTCATTCATATAATTTGAGAATATTATATATGGGAGGACAAACCTCAATGGTTTTAGCAATTCTGGCTAAGGATTTGGGGATGAGTTAAGGTTGTCAGTTGTACAAAAACAAAAGAAAAAAGAAACATTTAAAAAAAGAACAGCGTTTACAGGCTTTTAACCCCCTTTGCATCAGTGAATAAATAAATAAATTTAAATAATTTATCAAAATATACCTTAAGTGAATGATGAAGTTAACTTTTAAAGCATAAAATTAAATAACTGCAATAAAGTTTAAATGATTTCATTTATAAAAAATTTCTTCTCATATTTTCTAGATTGTCAGTCCACTTTTCTTTCTTATTCCTTTTTAATTTTTTTCAAATCTCTTTTTGTGACATTCTTAAAGTCTGTTTTTTCTTACTAATGTTTTCAATTTCTTTTTTTGATTGAGCTTTGCTAAAATTTTTCCCAACTACTAAAGTTGTGTTCCCATCACTTTACAATATCTTTCTTATGGTCCATGACAATTTTTATAAACTAAAATAAAAAATAAATATACTATGTACTAATATATGTATTTATAATAAGATGAACAACAACTGACTTGTATAATCAAATTGCATAAATTCAAATTGTACATAATTTTGATAAAAACAAATATGAGGGTTACCTTTAAAGTTCACAGGCTGACAATGAAGAAGGGATGCTAGAGATGCATTAATTTCACCTGTTCTTTATTAATAACTGCATTGTTTCTTTCCAGGTAAACTGACATCTGAATTTTCAAAGACTGTTCATCCTGTTGGTAAAAAAGTCATCAATAGCAAATAAGATGTCATTATCACACATGGGCGATCATGTCTCTTTCAAGATATGACTGATTAGGCAAAAAATTTTCCCACAGTAGATTGCCAGTAGTTTCTGAAGTAGACTTGTTGCCCACTCAATCTGTTCTGCTATTCAACCCATAGCTAGAGGGAGAAGAGATGAATTAATACATTTTCCAAGGGTATTTGTGCATAAGTGAAAGAAATGAATTCAACTGGAATTCAAAATTGGCTCTTTGATTTCACAATTGAAGCTGATATCCATTCCAACACAATGAACATCCTTTATATCACAATAATATACATTAATGTATATATGTTTATCATAATAATATATATATATACATTTTTTTACTATTGGTTCAGTAGTTAATTCCTTCCTTTATCATGTATCTCTCAAATTTTTTTAACAACAATCATAAAAATGTACTCATATATTTAATGAAAAGTTTATACTTTTATTAGTTTTATTCTTTTCTTATTTATTGATTCATCTTTTTCAAATGTCATTTCATAAAATATATGGCACTATATGTGAGATCATGTTAATAGTTTGAAATCACAACAACTTGTATCATATTACTCCATACCACTTGCACCTGTTGACACAATACAGCAAAACTTGTAGGTGAGCTGACTGAATGAGACTGGAATTGTCTTATCTCATACATGTCAGAAGACATTATCCTTCTAGAACAGAGCATCTTCTTTCTGATGTAAGAATGGCAATAGTACAATTTCAACAATGTTCTAGATGTATAAAATATTGTTCAATGTTCCAAAAGTGAGTGAAAGTTGTAACTTATGCCATGCTGTGTCATGGGCAAACATGCACTGAAAGATATTGCACCCTAAGTTTACAGTATACATGCATAAAACCATCAGTGGTACAATCACCAAAGTTAAGCAGCAATGAACTTAGTCAGTACCTAGACGAGTGACTACTTAGGAATTCAAGGTTTTGTGAGCTTGAACGTGTGAATGATTTGATGGATAACGTTTCAGAATGGTTGCTCTCATTCATGAACACTACAGAGAAGGAGTTATTTAATTTATTTTTAGATTGTAAGAATTGTTTTTGGTAGGGGAGGGAGATAATAATGATTTTAGTAATACAAGTCTCACTAATTAACCCATAGCTGGGAGGAGAAGAGGTGGATTCATATCTTTCTCAAAGGTAGTAAGTTAATATAAAAAATCCAATGGGAATTAGAACTTGGCTCTTCAATTGAAATACATATATATGCGAAAAGTGTATGTATATAATTATAAATATTAATATATATACATATATATGCAATTTGTTATATATATTATATTATTTATATATATTATTTATGTGTGGTACTTATTTAAAAGCGCTCAATATCAGTGATAGAGCTAACATATTCATATAGATAGGTGTGAGTTTGTAACCCTGGGTTTCACGCTCTTGCAATCGTCAGACAAACTGATTAATTTTTTAAAACAATTGGCTATATGTAGGGCTGCATATATTGCTGTATTTTTATGGAAGTGGGAGGAAAATTTGTCGTCATGACAGACGCAGACATATATACACATTTGTACACCCAATGATGTGTGCAATGACACACACACACACACATGTGTCCACCCACCGAGGCACACACAAACATATATGCGAACCGTAGGGGGCTCGGCATATATATGTATATGTGTGCCGTTGCGCACATACATATGCATTCGATTGGTGTATTCGAATAGTGTAGCAATGTCAATGTGCAGACAGTTGTCAATTTCTCGTATGCACATATGTACATATGATGGGGTCTGTGTGAAACTATGTCAGGTAAAAATTGCTATTATTTTATTTAAGGCTGTATTTTTATTTTTTATTTTAAAGTCGATTATTAGCTTGTTTTTTGTGGTTGTGCATATTTAAATGGTAGAAATTCTAACTTGCAATGCTTGTTAGTTTTTATGTGTGGTGGTATTAATTTTACTACAGCAGAGAGGAGTAATTTATGTTAATGATGATTGCGGAATAATACAGTGATAGTAATATTTGATGATAATAACAGTTGTGGTAGCAAATAGTTATTGTAAAGCGGTAGTAGTAGTTGGTAATGGTAATAACAATAAATGCAATTATTATGGTGGTAGTTTGAACTAGAGGATAATTGATAGGATTATGGTATCAGCAGTTCCTATTTTTTTTATCCGTTATCAATAGCAATTTTTATCTATCATAGTTTCACACAGACCCCATCATACGTACATATGTGCGTACGAGAAATCGACAACTGTCCACATGTTGACATCGCTACACTATTTGAATACACCAACGAATGCATATATATGTGCGCAACGGCACACATATACATATATATGCTGAGCACTGTACGGATCGCATATATGTTTGTGTGAGCCCCGGTGGGCAGACGTGTGTGTGTGTTTTTGCACATGTCAATAGGTGTACAAATGTGTATACATGTCTGCATCTGTCATGATGACAAATTTTCCTCCCACTTCCACAAAAATACATCATTATACGCAGCCCTACATATAGCCAATATTTTTTAAAAAATTAATCAGTTTGTTTGACGATCACAAGAGCATGAAACCCAGGGTTACAAACTCACACCTATATATATATATATATATATATATATATATATATATATATAGCATAGTGTTACTAATAAACTCCAATTTCAGTTCTACATATGCACGCAGAAAGAAAGAAAGAAAAATACTGGATTTTAAAATTAAATACACACAAGCTAGGGTTAAATAGGGACTTAGGTGCTTTGAATCTTTACAAATACTTCAATAACTAAACGTTTTTAGATACATTTAAAAATATTTTTTAAACTTTTTTAGACACATTTAAAAATTTTTTTTATCTAAAACAAATTTACAAGCATTATTAAAGATAGGTTTACGTTTACAAGCATAATTTTAAAAAAATCTGTCACTTTCAACGTCACTTGATGTAAAAACAAAAACTCTCTCCACAAATGCGTCACGTGATGTAAACAAACTCTTCACTGACGCTCTCGCGAAATCTTGCGAAATACGTTACTAATTCAAATTTCAAAATCATTTGTTTCTGATGAAGGACCGAGGGTGGTCTGAAATATAAAAAATATAATAGTAGAAATAAACAAATACTGTCAAAAAAAACACATTTTTAAACTCAAAACGTTTTAATATTCTTTTCTATATATATATATATATATATATATATATATATATAAATATATAATATATACACAGATATATACAACAGGTATCTATGAATGTTTTAATAAAATAAACCACCATCAATAAAATTTGTTTCTATATCTGCACAAGTTTTAATATGTTTTTGAACTTTAAGGTCATTTTAGCTAAATTATACTAAAATCTATTCCATTTCCATAGCATATGAATTTCAAACCCTCAATCTGTTCATTACAAACCCCAAATTATTAATAGCATGTACACTTCACTGGATATCTTTCATTTTCTTTTCTTGAAAAATGACTGATGAGGTTTAAAAAATATTCAGAGAATAACGTAAACTATTTGTAAGTTCTTTAAAAAATTTCCACCTAATATCAAATACCTTATTCAACACCAGAAGAAACATCAAAATGCTTAACAGACATGAGCTGTTCATTCTTCAGGTTTAAACAAAGAATTACTGCCTAAATAAATATCAAATTCATTTAATATATAAATGTATGCCCAATAAGTGCGAATATATGGTTCTCAGCATGAGAAAAGGAGAAAAGGCACAAGTTATGAATTGGAAATGTTAAAAGCAAACAAGTACAGACGTTTAAATATTTGAGTAGTGCTTTAACAGATGATAGAAAATGTGACACCAAAATCCAAAGGTGCACTGCAATAGCAAAAGATGTTTTCTACAAACTAAATATGGTATTAAGCAACAGAGAAATTTCATTAAAAACAAAGAAAAGAGTGCTCGGCTGTTATGTAATATCAATCTTCTTATATGGTGTTGAACAATAAATAATTTTCTCACACATAATATGACTAGAAAAAATAGAGTTTTGGATGTTGAGAATACTATGGAGAGAGAATATGAAAAATGATGAAGTTTGAAGGAAAATATAAATAAAAGATACAATTATACATAGAATCAGAAAGAGCCAATTCAAATTTCTTGGGCACAACATGAGAAAAGAAATTCTGGAAAATCTGACAATCACAGAACATACTGAAGGAAGAGACACAGAAGAGAGTGGCAAGCTTGCATTAATGGATGACAGAACCAGGACTGGGAGGAGTAGTACAAAGACAAACATTGCTAAGAACTACAAAGGATAAGAAGTTGTGAAGAGCCATGATTGTCAACGTCTTGAAGTGATGTGACATAAAGAAGAAAAATATGTTTAATAAATATACAGTTTTAATACATTATAAAATGTAAATGCTTCTAAATACATTAATAAAAGCTGTTATATTGTTGGAATTGACACTTATGTAACACATTGAATTTTCTTGCTTAAAATATTTGTTTTTATTAACTCAATATTGTTAGTTTTACCAAATAATTGACCAAAAATTGGATTATGCATTGATAATAAATAAAAATGCAAGCTATAGAATTTACTTTCATAGTGACATTTTCATTGCAATTTATGACATTCTAATCACTAATATTTTAGGCTCAAATTAAATATATTACATAATTTTGTCAAAAATATTTGAATGCAAATTTGTAAATTTGTATATTGCTGAAATAATTTGAATTTTCAGATTTTAATGGTGTCTCTCATATAAATGTGTGCATGCATCAGATATATACTGGGTTAGAACAAAAGTTTGTAAGCATTTTTCAAAATATTTATTTATTCTACCCCCAAGCTGGGGTGAGTTGTGACACAAGGTCAGTTTTTAATGTGAGACACCTGAGTACACATGCATGGGCTGCTAGTCAACTGGTACTAAGCTTGTCTTAGCATGTCTTAATTGGTCTTAGCTAGTCATACCTACCCACCAGGTGGCAGGGAAGTAAGTATTTACCCTGGAAAAAAAACCAAAGCCTACACTTACATCATTGAATAGCAGAAGAGAGACTTACCACATTCACACAGTCTTTTTTGGTTAAAGAACAAGATATATCCTCAGGATATCTGTAGAATCATTAGTGCTGAAATACCTTATCCTAACAGTTTCTGAACTATATGAGATTACCATAACACAAATGTTTCATGATCCTTGCAGTACAATCAATCCACAAGCACAATGTATGACAAATGGATAATGTCAAAAAGTGCATTCTAAACACTTCATTAATGAAATTAAATCTGAAGTGACAGGATTATCCTATCTACAGAAGAAGATCAACTGAAACTGCTATCAAAGCAAGAAATATAGATATGGTTAATAGATGGATTGTTCCTTATTTTCCCATTCTTTTGAAAGCTTTTATAAGACATATTAATGTAGAACTATGCTGTTCTGTTTAAGGCAACAGATACATAATGAATTCTATTAATAAAGGATGTGTTGCAGCTGTTTTGAGACTAGGAGATACTAAAAGAAACTTACATGATGCTGACAACTTCTTAACAAGAAGATTCATTAATACAAATGTAGCTGTTTATAGAATAGAATGCACTGTTAAAACAAAGTTTTAACCTAGCTTATGGTTAAAAATAAATATAAATTCATGTTATAGAGTAAAATACTGAATAAAATAAAGATATATGAGTGAGCTGTAAACTGTGTAATTTACAATGTCCTGCAAAGTATTTACACTTTTCAATGTTCAAAGTACTCACCTTGTAAAGCTATGCATTTTGTGAGATGATTTGACTACAGTTGAAAACATTGTTGGAACACTTTTGCAGTCATGTGTTGCTGGATGAGAGATATCAGTAGCTCCTTGTTTTTAGAGGGGAGTTAAGTGGTGGTAAATGTGGATTACCCAATTTTGTCATAGATTTTTTAACCAGCAACTGAAACTTTGAATGCACTATATCCTAAAGTATTGTCATTGTAGAGAATCTAGGGTTTAGGTTTTTTTCTCAAAATAATTCTTCCCAGTAAAACATATTGATTAATAATTTGTCATACTAAGAATTTTAATAAACTATTTCTTTATGATCAAAGAGATGCACAAGCATTGTCTTGCATTGTGAACAACATATTGCATGCTTGTTTCACCAAATCTGGGGGTCCTGGGTATGATGGTAAACTGCATCTGGCAGCAAGGCTTCTGATTGGAAGGTTGTGAGGTGCATGAAGCCACCTCTTAATTGCTGTTGTTCCCAGTTTCACCTTGACCTGGAGTGGTAGCACCTGTTAGGATCCCAGCTATTGGCAAATAGTTAACCCCCAAACTGGGTTCAAAACACTATGAAAGTATAAAAATATACTTTATATACATAAAAATAGACTTTTATAGAAAAATATACATTTTTGAAGAAAAAATTATCATAACACATTTTTAACGAAAAAATTCTCAAAACATTTTTGAATATAAAACTAAAAGATATATTCAGTTTTCTAAAACATAAAAAAATAATAAAAATCAAAAATTTTCATTAAAATTTGATGAAATTAACCTTCTCACTAGAACTGAACATTAAAAAAAGCCTAAAAACCCCACCTTTTTGGCATTGAATAACCCACAGATGTTGATATGCTGTTAAACAAAACTCAAACCCAAATTTGTTTTTTTTGTTTTCGATTGCATGCATTGATATTTTGTAAGTAGATCATATGAAAAACACAATGTTTAATTTCCAGGAATGACCCTGTCAAATATCTCTGCATTATTCAAAAGATCAAATGAAACAAAGTTAAGATTGCTTCTGTTAATCAATCAAAATTTGAAGCACCATCTTTAAGGACACTTTTCTTAACCGTAAATCCTGTTAGAGTCTGTCCTAGTTTTTCACTATTAATATTCAACTTTACAAACAGTTGCATACTTAATCTTTGATCTGAGCACACCATCATACACACACTGTTCCCATTTACATATTTTCTTTATGTTTTTGGATGTCTACTACAATTTGTATCATTTCATCTTTCCTTAAACTACCTTTGTATTAAAAAACACTTGATTACTTTATAGCATATTTGTCATAAATCATTTTTCACAAACAATTTTATTAATTATTACACAAAATCAGTTGCTATTCCACTGCTCCAGATTCCCTCAATTTCCATAAGTATAAATTGAACATATACAATTCTTATATATATATATATATATATATATATATATATATATATATATATATATAAGTGTATATTGAAGTCAATACCCAAAGTTGACACTATAATACTTTAAACAAACAAGACTACAAATAATCAAATACTGCATCCAGACCCAGAATCATTCAATTATTCACATCTAATAGCTCCTTGAATAATTTGAAACATAACCATTAACTCCCACCAAAATAACCATTAGAATTATGTAATAGACTACTCACAATGCATAACTGACTTTTAGATGTAAATAGTTGAGCAAATACACAATGCGTATGGCTTGACAGTTGTTTAGCATGAAATGGAGTGCTGTCACGTCACTCTCTCTCTATCTCTCTCTCTCTCTATATATATATATATTTATAAAATGTATAAATCCACTTTCATATGCTTGCAATTTATTAAAATTCTAATCATTGCTTTTTAAAACAATAAACATTGTTGAAAGAATCAGAGATTTATACAGTAATAGAAAGGGAATAAGTGACCTTTTAGCACACTATTTTTTACATTCAGGAAAGTTCAACTTTGCTGAAACATCTGATTAAAATACTTTAAATGAAGAAATTCTATTGGTCTTCAATCAAATCTGCATAATTATATATATATATAGATATATATATATATATATATATATATAAAACTAAACTTCTCCCTATACTGAATTTAATTCAGATTACATCCTTTCATCAGAAAACTTGATTGCAAAATTGGATTTTTAATTTATTGGATGTTGGTAAAACAGTATTTGTTATTCTTGTGTGTGTGTGTGTATATATATATACAGGGTGCAGTTGATAAATTGTTGATTAGATTATGCAGAAAACAGATATTTACATTATTTACACTGCTCAGGCTATTTAATTTTTAATATATCTTTTTTTCTTCAGATTTTGCAATCTCTGGAAGTTACCCTATGTTTTTTCACAATCAGAGTATTTGGTTTCATTTTGGCATGTGATCTCTATTGGTTAGGATCATTCTTTCATATTTTCAATCCAATACATCTTCAGATCTCAGTGTCACACTCTCTGTCCTTCATTTTTTGTTTTTTTTTGTTTTTTTTTGTTTATATTTTTTTCACTTGGAGTAGATAGACTAAACTATTGCCCGGTTCACATTCCACCCATGTCTATTGAACAGGTGTAGAGGCTCATCCCTTGTTCCCTGTTTAGGATGTGGTTTCCGGCTTTCTCTTTTCCAATCTATTCACTCTTACATAGCCCCCTGCACATCAGTGGCATTACCGCCTTGCTCAGGGTGATATGATTAAAAAAAAAAAAAAATTAGGACATTTCTTAGGTGTATTTAAATTTTTGGACTAGCTTGTGTCTATCACCCATGACTTGAATTTTGCATTTTTACTGATTATCATGCATTTAGTTTTCTTGCAGTTTATATGCTGTCCTTTTTCCACTTTCTGTAACTACTTCCTGTAGGAGGTCTTGTAGTTTACTTTCTGTGTCTGCTATCAGCACTGTACCATCTGTGTATCTTATATTGCGACCACCAATGACGAATCCTGGCAGGACTTTTAGCATTCTAAGAATTGTTTCGCTGCATAGGTTGAAAAGGTCTGGTGAGAAGATGTCTCCTCATCTTACACACTTTTCTATCCTTGCATATCTGCTGAACTCATTTCCTGTCCATATTCAGGCAGTTTGTTACCAGTACAGGATCTTGATTACTCTAATGTCTTTCCTGAATTTATTGAGTTTGCCAAGCATATCCATCAGGTCTTTGTGGTGAACTTTGTTGAATGTTGTTGTATCGTCTACAAATCACAGGTACACATCCTTCTGCATTTGCATTGCCATTTCTGACAGCATTCTATTTCTTCTAGTGGTTCTGGTTTATCAAATGTAATAATATAAGTGCTGGTATTTATAATTCTATCAATTTTTAAAAAATAGATATTCTTTTTCTGTCCATAATGTTTTGTTTTATGATAGAATTGTTGTTCTTAATTTACTCCAGTGTAACAGTGAGAATTCAGTGCTCCTCATCACACCTTTGGAAAAATTTCAAAATTGGTGTGGGTAGACCATTACATTTATATATTCTAGTTATTTTAACTGTTTTTGGAGTTATTCTAGATGCTAAGTTTTTTTTCTATTACAAAAAGTGACAACTTCATTATTAGTTTGTAATCTGTTGGTTCTATTACTATGAATTTTAATTTTTTTTCCATTCAATAATGTTTGTATGAATTTCTGTATCTATATCAATTTGTTGTCTCTTATTTTTTTTTTTTGAGCTCATGCATTATTATCATACATCAGCTATACTCCCCACCCACCTTGGAATCCCATATGAAGGAGATGAAGAAGAGAAGATCCTGTTTGCCTCCTTTCTCTAGGGCTACATGACTGGTATACTCAAATATGGGAATGGTTCTAAGTACTTGTTATATCCAAGTTTTAGCTTTTCTCAAAGGTTGAAAAAGTCATATCAAATTCCTTCGTTTCCAGTCTGATTGACTGTACAGTCACCACTTACAAAGTAATTTTGAAATGGTAAATGTGAGTGCATTTTGTTTGCTTTGTTTGTCTGACTTTGATCCCTATTAGAGCTAGACACGCAGTTGGAGAGGCCCAATCCAATCAACTGGCTGGTCACATTAAGCCCAAAGTAGTGTGTTGGAGTTTAGAAGTATATGTATAGCTCAATTCCCAAAAGCCTCAACTACCAGTATCCTGTCCTCAAGCATCACCAGTTGGCATGTATGGCAAACAGGTGTCCCCAACTTTGGGGGACCTTCACTCCCTGCGGAGGTGCAGTTGGCATATTCTGAAGCCCTGCCAACAGTGGTGGTGGTGGTGGGGGGGTTAAGTTGGTGAATGCTGCAATGATTTATACATTCAGTTTATCTTTGATGCTATAAGAAGTTTTGTTGGTCTCTCTATACTGCGCAGTTGACAAAATCAATAGCAACAATGCACATGTACAAAATAAAAAAAGCTAATGGCGACGATTTACCATTGCACTATATATATATATATATATAAGAATGGATACCAATAAATATAAATATGGGTATGCAGGTACATACATGAATATAAATAATATTTTTCTTTTCTGGTGTTGATAGAATAGTCCTCAATGTAAAATAACAGAGCTATTAAGTATATGCTGATAAATATACTTATTATTCTACATCTATAGCATGACTCAAAGTTTCATGCACTATGCAATCATCAGGTGCATATTATAAACTGACCATTTCTAGATTTGAATTTTTATCTTTGGCTCTCACATTGTTTATAAATTATAAATCTGGGATGTCATTTTTTTTATTTATTAAAAACCTAAATATGAAATTGTAAAGCAAAATACTGAAGCCTAAATCAAAATTGTAGAAGTTATAAAAAAAATTAAGAAAAATTTTAGGTTCAGATTTTGGATGTCAATTTTAAAGAAGACCACTTTTGCTTACTTATGGATGAAGGCATTGGAAAATAAAATAAAAAATACAAATAAAAGAATATATATATAAACACCTTGAATAAGTTCTTGCTGTTTTCTAGCTGGTAGTATTCCTATCATGTGCATGCATGTAGTTTCAGATAGTAATTCATCTATAAGAAAGTACTATAAGCAAGTTTGAAATTCAGTGTATGTCATTTGGCCAAAATGCAAACAACTTAGTTTTTTATAGTGTTAAACATATCAGATTTTTTTTATAATCATTTCACCCCAAGCAAAGCAGTACTGCCACTGGTGCACAGTGGGGTGACATAAAAGGAGAGTGATTCTTGTCTACACTTATGGTGATCATGCTCTGTTGAGAACAACATGCAGAGATTGGTTTAGACACTTCAAAAATAATGATTTTGATGTTGAAGATAAAGAATGCTTAGGCATACCAAGAAAAAAGTTTGAAGATAAGAATTGGAGGAATTAATTCATGAAGACTCATATTAGATGCAAGCTGAACTTGAAAAATCATTAGGAGTTGATCATACAACAGTTTTGAAATATTTGAAAGCATTAGAAATGATTCAAAATGAAGGACATTGGGTGCCATACAAGTTGAAGCAAAGAGACGCCAAATGGCGGTGTCTTGTCACATATGAACAGTTGCTTCTACGGCAGAAAAGGAAAGTTTTTTTGTATTGTATTGTGTCTAATGATGAAAAGTGGATACTCTACGATAAACCTAAGTGTAGAAGATTGTGAGGTAAGTCTGGCCATGCATCAATATTGGCAGCAAAACTGAATATTCATGGTTGAAGCAACTGCTCTGTATTTGGTGGAATCAGCTGTGTGTAGTTTATTATGAGCTGCTCAAACCAACTGAAACCATCACTGGAGATTGCTATTGATTATAATTGATGTGTTTGCACTGAGCATTGAAGAAAAAATGGCTGCTATATGAGCAGAGAAATGACAAAGTGATTTTGCAAAATGACAATGCTATGTCCCATGTTCAAAATGGATGAAAACCTACTTGGAAATGCTTAATGAAAGTCCTGCTCCACCCACCATATTCACTAGGTATTGTCCCATTTGATTATCAATTGTTCCGATTGATGGCACATGGCCTGGCTGAGCTGACTTTCATTCTTATGTAGATATCAAAAAATGGGTTGACTCATGGTTAGCCTCAAAAGACATGTTGTTTTTGACAGGGAATTCAAATGCTGCCAGAAAAATGGGAAACAGTAGTGGCTAACGATGGACAATACATTTAGTGACATGTTTCTTATTAATTTTTCAAATAAAACGTTACATTTCATGGAAAATCAGTGAGAATGTATTCAAAGTCCTAATACACAAAGTGAAAAAAATAGAAAATAATAAGAAATAAGAAATAAATGAATAAACAAAAAAATAAATAAAAAGAAAAAAATTGAAAATGTGGATCTATGTTAATCTGGGTTTAAGTATTTAAGCAGATATTTGTTTCTATGGTTGCATGTAGTCATCAATTCATTTCTTTTGTTTAATAAATTAGGGTTATTTAGGTGTTTTAAGATAACAAGTTTTTCTAAAAGGCAGGAGTTACATCTATTTCCTATTCCCTTATAAGATTAGATCTTTATGATGAGGTCCTAGGTAATAATTGGGTTTTGTTGCTCTATTTTAATTGCTAAACATATTTGGAGAGAGCAGTGCTATTCTTGTATTTATTATAATTTAAAGTCAGTTTATGGTTCTAGAATTGGTATTTCCATTGTTTTTTTGTCGAATCAAAATAGAATTTAACATTGCCATTAGAATGGATGCTAGCTTTGTAAACTATACAATCGGTCATGCATTGTTCATCAAGTGGGCAGATCATACTTTTTTGCAGTTACAGTTACTTTTAGTGGAGTTGTTTATTATTGTGCCAGTTGGACATATTTTATTGAGTGTCATATTATTATGTTGTGAGATATATTTATTGATGTTCTTGACACAGTTATAACAGACCTTAACATTGTTTTTGTTGAAAATCTTTTTAGTGTTGGTGAATTGTTGAAATGCTTGTATATTCAATTTAGGAAAATTCTCCCAATGTTTGTTCTGAAATTATGACTAAAAGGTGGGTTAAACCATATTATGTTACATTTGCATAGTTTCAGTTTGCCTCCTTTGCTTTTATCAAAGAATTCTAAAGTTACATTGTGTTTACTTTTAGCTAACGCCTTAATATATTTGATTTTGCTGCTATAAAAACTACCTTATTACAACAGTTAGAAGATAATCTAAATTGTATAGATTTATCAATATTGTCTAGTATTCTATGGTGGTGGTTAGAATCATTAGTTTATGGTTTGTACAGACTGTTATTTAGGCCAGAGGTTATATCAAGGAAGTTGATCACAATATATTGATTGTAAGTATTTTAAGTTCATGATGTTTAAAAAAACTTGATCAGGTCCTTTCTGAGTATGTTTGTTGTGGGTTTATTTTTTTTAGGAGGATTAATCTATTCTCTTGGTTTAGACTGGTGTTTTTTCATCATTAAGATATCCCTAAGTCTCCATAATAAAATACCAATCAATTCACAGGCCTCTAGGTTGATTCTTTTGGTTTGCAGGCAGTTATATATATATATATATATATATGTATATAACAAACACTAAAATATTCCCTATAAATAAACTTCATGTGGTGGTAAACATTAAATGTCTGATGGTTGCCTTTGTGTGAAACTCAGAGTCTATGATTTATTATTGTTATGAAAAGAATTCATCTTTCGAGGCGTTGAGGATTTAAGATTCTTTGTTTCTGTAGATGTCTGTCTGTTTGTCTTTCATTTTGTCATGTTTTCTCTTTAAGCATATTTAGAATTGGTCGGGTTGATTTTTACCATTTAATTGGTTTATTCTATGTATCTATATAAACTCCATGCTTATTTAAAAAGTCCAAGTAAAAAAAAGCAAAACAGAACAGATCATATAATGGTGTTCTTCTAATGTAACGAATTCTACACAAAACAAAGAAATAATATGATTATATAAAGATAAGGCAGTATTCCTCTGTGGTATTTTTAGACTGCTTCTTTTTAATACTTAATGTTTACTGAACATCTGCAAGTTTGTGCCTATTTTAAATCAACTTCTTAAAATGTCTGTTTAGCTGTTTACATATATATTGAATAAAGCAACTGACTTCTGGAATACAAAGCAGAAAAATATTTCAGTCTATTTAAAATCATTTACATAAGTACTGTATGCTTCGCTGATGATAAATTTTGAAACATCTGTCAATATTATCAAATCCATATTAAAATTTTTGGTAGCATCAGTTCTCTTGCTGAGATTTAAAGTCTTGTATCATATTATGTCTTATATTTGATTACAACAGAAAACTAAAATTTTTAGCAAAAATATTGATAAACAACTGTTATCATAAAATTCTTAAAATTTAGAAAACTTAATTCCAGTTTCCAATGTTGGTTCCTATCACTCAATAACTTTACAATATCTCATTTGATTTTTGAGATTATATCTTTCTTATGACTAATGATAATATATCTGAAATTAAAAAAATAATTATCAGTAACTATACTATAATATTGTGTGTGTGTGTGTGTGTATAGTTACAAAAAACAATGTTTAGTTATAATGAACACTACTGATAATAAAATCTCATATCATCAAATATGTTATTGCAAATATTTGTAATAAAAAAAGAATTATAAACTGAAATTTACATGGTATGTATATCTTGAAAATTTTACTAATGTTGGTTGGCTAGTGTCAATTCTGTTGCAAAAATATTGCAAATTAACCTGTTAGTACCCACCATTTCCTTTTTTGTGAGAGTAGGCGTTAATCAGTGATAAGTACAAATCTATAACTAATAATTAACCTATAATTAGTATTAAATCTTTTGGTGAGTATAAACAGATTAAAATTTCTTCTGCCTTTTTTCCGTAATCAATGTTGGAAAAGCATCCAGTAGTTGTGGAAAATCCTCCAAAATTTTTGCTGGCTACATTAAGTCATGAAACAGAAGAAAGTTGATAATATAATCTTTTGTAATTAAATTTTGAATGTATAATTGACTTTTATGGACACAAGGAATCAAGATCAATCATTGAGAAACTAGATAGCATTTTTAGATAATATTGTACATAAAAAATTATAGATATGAAAGAAATAATCTAACCAATTAGGATAATAATATTTGCATCTTAAAAGAAAGATATTTTTTTCTATCTGGCCCCTGTTAGGATACTTTCCCTTATGTTAAGTGAATTAAATTGAGATTAAATGATGCTTTATAGTGGTTGTTGAAAACATGTGAGTAATCAGCAGAACTACAAGATTTGATGCTACTGTCAAAATAGTTCACCTTCTTGAAATGTGACATCCAGGAAAAATATACATCCAAGATGTTAAAGCATTATTTTGATTAAGGAAGGAAAATTCAAGTTCTTTCAATGCTTAGGCATGAAGTGAAAAGTGATATTTTTAAATTGCTATCTCTTCTTATAGCATATTGCATGCAAACAGAAGTAATTCTTTGCAAAGGGCTTGCCATTTAATGATTGTATTTAATGCTTTTAGATCATGACCAGAACGCTAATATACATTGTCGCATCACTGTTTCAATTGCCTTACCTTTACTTTCTTTGTCAAATTTCATATGCTTTTAGTAGATCAGATTTTGAAAAGACCACATTTGGTGAATTTTATGTAACCTCCAGATGGTAATAAAAGAAAGTAAGAGGAAAGGAAAAAACATCAAATGGCAGAAGGCATGGTTGTCAGTAAAAGGAACACCTAACATGCAAATTACAAATTGGGGATACCAAAATCAAGCAAGTACAACAATTTAAATATATAGGAAGGAAAATGTAGCATTGAAATCTGAAGTCACATTTTTTGGAATAGCAAAAGCAGCCTTCCAAAAGCTAAGCAAAGTATTAAGAATAAGTAAAAATTTAATTACAATGAAAACAGTACTAAACTACTATATAATATTAGTCCTCCTATATGCTTGAAAATCTCACTGCAGATGAAGAAGAAACCTGAAGCAACAGAAAGGTGGTTTTACAGAAAGATGCTGAGAATACCATGGACCAAACATGTGAGCAACTAAATTTTAGAGAAAATGAAAACAAAAAGGACACTTAGCATCAGAAAGAGAAAGTTGAAATTTTTAGGACATAATCAAAAAAGAAGCCTCAAAAACTTTGACACTCACAGGACATATTTAAAAAAAACATAGATGATTAGTAGAACAAAGATTAGTAGAGATAGCAAAAAGAGAAAATTTATTTAGTGATACAACAGACAAGAAGTTATGGTGAGCCATGATCACTTATATCCTGAAAGTACACAGCAAATAGAAGAAGAAAATAATTTTAACACATTACTTTTGATGATGGACATGATAGATACTAGTTTAGTTTTCTTAAGATGTTCAATTTTAATCTGGTTTGACTATATGTATAGCTTGTCATGAAACTAATGATTTCAAATAGTTTCAATTCCCTGGCATAAAACTGAGGTCCAATTCACATGCCCAGTTCCATAGAGAGACACAACCCATATCTAAGTATTATTGATCTTACTTTTGATGCTATAAGGCATTTGATTAGATGTAAGCAGTTTTTTATTCTTCTCAAGGGAATCTCATAACTAAGCTGATGTTATGTTGAACAGTAGTTGTTCAATCATTTTTGCATAATAACTAATGGCTTTGGTAAGTGATACTAAAATTTAAAAATGTAGTGTTGTTGACATACTAAGATATGAATTTACTGATAATGTTATATTGTAGAATTTGAGAGATGAGAGTAAAGTTTATCTTTGGATGTTGGCCTTTGTTGGCTATTTCATCTTGTTTGAGATTAATAAATAAGACTTATGGCCATATCAACCAGTTCCTATACAATAACTGAAGTTAAGCAATGTTGAACCTGGCCAGTACCTGGATGTGTGACCATTTGGGAATACCAGGTGCTGAAGCTAGGATGTGCACTGGTGTAATGAAACAGAATTGCTAATCAAAGAGCTGAGTTCCAATTCTAGTTGGGTTCATTACATCAGTTTATGCACAATTACCCTTCAGAAAGGTATGAATCCACTTTTTCTCTCACCAGCTATGTGTTAATTAGTAAAATTTATATTTTACTGAATCATTATGTAAAAACTCCAAAAAATCTTACAATCTAAAAAAGATATTTTCTGGCTTTAAATAACCTGCAAATAGCTGATAGAAAATGAATCAATTAATAAAAATAACATTAAATAATATAAGAATTGGTTGATTGCTCATTCTCTGAGTTCTGATAGACACACATGGCTACATTTGACCTGGCAAACTCTTCTCACTGTTTATCTTCTTCTTCTTCATGTGCCGTGTCCCTTCAGGACGTAGGCGATTATGGACTTCCACTTGGCTCTGTCTCTTGTCACTCGCAATAATTTTTCTCTTGGTAACTCTTCTAAGTCCTGCTTCGTCAACCATTTGCTCAGACCTAGCAAGTACATATCACACTGCTTTCCCCTGTCTCTTCTATTTATCCGACCTGTGAGTATCAAGTTCTCCAAGCCTTCCTTCCTCATTATGTATTTCAGGAACCTCATTTGTCTCTTCCTGATATTTATTATCAGTTTTCTTCTCGGTTGCATCCTTTCCAACACATCATCTTTGCACATGTGCTCTGTCCATGGTATCCTCAGTATCCCTCTGTAAAACCACATTTCTGCTGCTTCAAGCCTCTCCTTCATCCTTGATGAGATCGTCCAGTTCACTTCCATACAGAAGGACAGATATCACATAGCAATCCAGCACTCTTTTCTTTGTTTCTAATGAGATTTTCCAGTCTTTCAGTACTCTGGTTAGATTCTGAAATGCATAAATTCTGTAAAAGATGAGCTGTTCCACACACTTTTCTATATGATCCCCGTCTGAGCATTGTTTATCTACCTATCAAACAACCTGGGGTTCTACCATATCTTTTCTGTTTAAACAGTCAAAGGGAGACAACCATTTGTTTTGCCACAAATGGCCGTCAGCAAACAAATATTAATGTCAATAAAAATAATGATGATGCCTTGTATTTGATATAATATGATTTACAATGCTGGCTCTTGAGAATGGAGTCACGATAATGAAGATAATTTAATACTTTCACAATGTAGAATTAGGAAATTTAGTAAATGTAATAATGAGAAAAACATTTTTTTGCATTGTCTGTTTTATTAAGCTTGTTATGATTTCATTTTTACAAGAAGTAATGAATCAATTAATGACATCTTTGAAAGTTATCTCAAGGATATCAGAATAGCAAAAAAATTAAAAAGAAATAAAAAGAACAAACTGAAAATAATTTGATTTTGCTACTGACAATTTTCACTTTTATCAGAGTAAAATAATCTACATCCATTGCTTTTAATTTAATCTCTATCTTAATGGCTGGAATATGTTAATACCTAATTTCTATTATTGGAAAGCTACAAGATTTTTGTTAACAAGAATTTTATTCTTGGCTCAAAAGATTAACTCAAGTGAAAACCAAGAAGCCATTTCTAATGAAATCAAGTCATATTTATTTTGCATTTTCTGTTTAATTTTATTATTCACTTACTATTCCAGAGCTCACTTAACTATGACCATGTTTAAATAAAAAAGTTAACATAGTTTAACATTTGTATCTGCAAAAATATGATACTGCTAATACTGTACACTCCTTTGGCAATTTTTATTGTTTCAAAAAGCTATTTTTAGAATTTTAATAAAATCCAAATATGTGAACCTTGGTTTATGTATTCGCTTTTTTCTTGACAATTAAAAACAAATGTATTTATCACTTTTCTTCTTAAAAAATAGTTTAATAAAGTGTTTAACATTTCAGTTGTTAGTTTTGTGAAAAAAAGTATGAATCCAGATACTTGCAACCTATTTTTGTGAATTTATGTGGTGAGAGCAAATGAAAAAAATGTCTGGAAAATGCATTTTTTTCAAAATTTTTAATTACTGTTACTCATAGTTACCATTTCCTTGCTTTCGTGTTTAGAAATATTTTTATAAACTTATGAATAGGAAAATTTATTTTATCAGTACTTTCTTTATAATATAGTAAATAATAAATATTGCATTGCAGTTGGTTCACATATTTTTATAAAATTGTTAATTATAAAATACAAGTGCACCCCTGCTGTCAAAAATGATGGCAAAATACTTGAGAGGGTAATTAGTGGTTTCCTCACAGATTATCCTTACTGAGCATGACAGGAGGGAATATATATATACATATATTTAAACAAGTTGCTACTAGTAAAACCTTGCTATAACACACTTTAGAAAAAGGCTCACGATTACAAGTTAAGGTACCTTTTGATTGACCAGTCTTCAGAAAAAAATGATTGGTAATTTAAGACTAAGCAGCTAATAAGAAAAATTTTTATTAGTGACTGAAGTTAAACTGAAAATTAATTAAGGGACAGGGGAGTAAATTAAAAAAAACATTTTTATTTCCCAATTTTGTAATGACTTCTCTGAATAGAGCCAATTTGTGTTTTAATTCTTGCTGCATGTACAGGGCAGGTCTTTGCATGTTAACAATAATAGACTCTAATATATCCAAGTGGGGACTATTCTATGCCCTGTGCAATACAGAGAAAAACTTAGAAGAATAACTTATCCTGCAAGCAACAGAATTTAATAAATGCTCATCAATAGTGGAGGCTCATGTCTACACACCTGGCTTGGCACATGTTGTGCAATTCTAACCTCCGACCACTGGATAGTTTTGCCTTTGTAGTTGACATCACATTGACACTTATAGTGATATATGCCTAAATTGCTTTGATGGGCAGGCAAAATATCCTAATGGCAAGGAAGAAAAGCCCTTCTAGTCAAAAAAATATGCTCTGGATCATAATGACACTAAAACACCATTTAATGAAAATAAAAATTTTAATTGCATATGTCTGACTAACGGGATCAATCCATGGTTGTCTAACATATCAAGACATTTAGATGACCTATACATCTTAGCCTCATTGAACTTAACAATTTTTTGATCAATGGCAGATGTAATAACACATTCAGGATAACCATTCATTAAAAATAGTTGTTTCATTTTTTTTAGCTCAGCATTCAGTTTACAATTAGAACATAACATCAGAGACTGATGGGTAAGACAGCTAATAAGATTAATTTTCTGATTCTGAGAGCAAAAGAGTCCTAAGTTAAGTAAAGCCCAAAGAAAGTGAGTTTATGATGAACATTAGTAAGAAAGCATGAAACAGTTATTTCTAGTTGTACATTCAGGAAATGTCACAGATTGCTCTCTTCTACCCCCATAGTATATTTTAATACAGGATGGAGATAATTCAAATATGAAAAAAACTCTTCCCCCTTACTAATATTAGGAAATGATATAAATGTGTCATCAACATAGCAGAAGTAACAATAAATCTTATTAATCATATCAAATAGCTGTTTCTCATGAAACCCAACAAACATATTAGCCACCATTGGAGCCAATAGACTACCCATAGCTACTCCAACTATTTGTTGGTATATATATATATATATATATACATACAGACGGTCTTTTTTATAAGAGCACAATGGTATCTACTATAATAGAGAGGATAAAAATGTGAATAAACAATAAAGAAATAGTGTTTAATTCATTTGTTGTCAGTTTTCAAAAAAAAAAGTATAAATTAATTTTTATGTTTAGTCTTTATCATGAATTCTAGTAACAGTTTTTAAATTAATAAAAATTGCTGAGGGAATATGCAACAATAGTGGTGTCAAAAGAAAATCTATTTTTTTTTGCAGGTACGTATGTTAAACTTTGCCACAAAGTTAATATATGAGAAACCCCAAGTTAGTGAGAAATTTGTTTCCTTACTGAATGATATTCAGATTAATAGTTTTAAAGGCTTGAAAACATTATTTATGATAGCATTGTTTAAGTGTATAAAAACTTAATATTTAATTAATATTAAACAATGCAATGCAATCTCACAATTTTGAAAATGTGGCTTTATGCAAAAGTTGTTAGTTTGACAATATTAAATTCTTTGCAAACTTTAAATATTAAGAAATTCTTTGCACAATATTAAGAAATTCTTTGCACAATATTAAGAAATTCTTTGCACAATATTAAGAAATTCTTTGCACAATATTAAGAAATTCTTTGCACAATATTAAGAAATTCTTTGCACAATATTAAGAAATTCTTTGCACAATATTAAGAAATTCTTTGCACAATATTAAGAAATTCTTTGCACAATATTAAGAAATTCTTTGCACAATATTAAGAAATTCTTTGCACAATATTAAGAAATTCTTAAACATTTCTTTGAGGCTTACTCTGCTTTTTCTTGAATATTTTTTAAGAATTATTTCCAAGAAAATGGTTATTTTTTTTTAGTTTCTTTTGGGAAAGATCATAGTGCAATATAAAATACATAAACAATACAGAAATTATTTTATGATAACATATGCACTTCTGCCAAAAAGTGATGTTAGGTCAAAAAAGAGTACAGAAAATTCTTTGAAAGCTGAATAATAATTCTATGAAGTTATATGAATAAGATTTGATTTTTGATTTCACTCCAAGGAAGGTGGGGCTGCCACTAGTGCACAGGGGGTTACAGTGAGAGAAAATACTGGGTACAGTGGGTATTGAAGAAAGGAGAAAAGATGAATGGGATTCAAGAAGATAGAAGATGGCAACTGATGTTGCATTTAAAGTTTTGGAGATTGTAACAATCAGGGAAGCAAGTTAATGGAAGAGAGTTTCACAGGCGGGAAGTGAAAGAAAAACAGTTGGAGTAGAAATGGTGGTTACATTTAACTATTTTATTAAAAGATAATTGCATCAAATAAATAGAAATTGGGTATTTAAAATTCTTGATTGATGTATTAGGTTATTCAGTTGATTAGAAATGTTTTATTTAATTACCTGTTTGTTTATACTAGCTGTTGATTGTTTCTAAGTTTCTGATAAATCTTTATAAAATGCACCTCATTTCTTCTTTAATGATATTTATGGTGTGTGCTACGTCTTTATGTGTCGAATCCCTTCAGGACATGAGCAATCATGGACTTCCCCTTATCTTTATCCCTTGTTGCTCTTAACACTTTTCTTCTTGGTATCTTTCTCAAAAGGCTGTTATTTAGAAGTGAGGTTGATTAGAATTTTGTCCAAAGTTTTTGCTTGGTTAGTTTAATAGGGAACACTTTTGCTCACCAAATTAAAATCTTTTTGCATTACTCTCCTAGGTCTATTCACCTGGTGCAGCTTCTTTTAGGCGAATTATCATTAAGCTACAATAATTATTACTGTAGCTTAATGCAAGGAAAATAAGTCTTTAGCCAGATTATTATCCACATAAAACATCGTAGCATTTGGCAAATTTTTATTCTGCTGCAACCTTCTTGTAAGTGTTTTAGATGAGCAAGGAAGAGTGTGGCAAGGTGATGGATGAATGGTCTAACCATTGTATGCCTTCCTTTTGTCTTTGCAGGCAAGATGTCATCTGCTAGAAACCACCGTCTTATATAGAACCAGCCTTCTTTGGCTTGTCAGCTTTCATTTAATAAATGTTATTCAACAAGTGCACATCACTTGGCTAAACTTCTTTGTCAGGGTCATTTGACATGGTTCTTGAGAGATCAACTTCACTTAACTGACCTTATTTGTTAAGACTATAATTGTTAAAATGATTTTCTACAGATGTCTCCTTAAAAAGATATCAGTGACAACTGATATTACTACAATATATTTATCAATATCTTCATATACACAAACTAAATTAAAGTCACTTTTATTTTTTGATTTGTATCAAATTTATCAATACAAGGCTCAAGACCCACTCAAGGTAGTAGGTTACTGAATGAAGTGTGTGATATGAATGTAAGAGAAGGAAGTATGATGTGAAGATTATAAAATATGGCAGATAAATAATGATTGATCCTAGGTTTGAAGAGTTTAAGAGTGTAATGTTTGGGGAATCATCTATACTGGAGTCTATTTTACAAATTAGTGGTTTTTGAGAAGAAGATTTCCTCAACATCCACTGAATTATGCTTCTCTTATGTAACTCTTTTCACACCAGTATTCTCATCTTTCTCTTGTGGAGAGTACAAAATAAAAATAACTTTTTCTTCACTGTTTGCAAATTTGCAAAGTGTAAAAATCCATTTTTGACTTATAGAAAAATAAATTACCTCCGTGCTGAGAAAATATCAAGGAAAATTTTGCAAGCAAGTGTGAGTTATTTTATAATCAATGAAAAGAGAGCAATTTGCAGAACATAATAAATTGAAATTTCAATGACCCATGTCATGTTTCTTCCCACCCAAAAGTGAGTGTACATTTGAGCCGACCACATGATCTAAGTTTGCTACATATTCCACGTTTTTCAGTCAGAGAGAGAGAGAGAGAGAGAGAGAGAGAGAGAGAGAGAGAGCTCAACCCAGCATAATGTAGCAAGAAAATGGCTGGTAAATTTCAATGCCTCTAAAACGAAGCTGTTATCAACTAACCACCATAGACAATCGCATCTACCTCCCATTAGCATGGGACAGGCTAGCCTCCCAGAGAGTAAAATACTATGCCTTCTTGGCCTTACACTTTCGGCGGACCTCAAATTGAATGACTATATCGAATCCATTGCCAAATCTGCTGCTATGAAAGTCGGATCCCTGTGCAGGGCCCGGAAGTTTTTCCCACCTGAATCTATTCTGCACATATACAAATCTACCATCCGCCCGTGCATTGAATATTGCTGCCATATCTGGTCGGGTGCCCCTGCTGCTCTCCTTGGGCTTCTTGACAAAATACAAAGGAGGATCTGTAACGTGGTTGATACTGACTTGGCAGACCGGCTGCAACCACTCTCTCACCGGTGTGATGTGGTTTCCCTGTGCCTCTTCTACAAGTACTTTCATGGCTTCTGCTCCGATGAGCTTAGATCACTGGTGCCACCTAAGCACGAATTTACATGAGATACTAGATTAGCAACTAGGTCCCACCCTTTTACAGTTAAACAAATAAGATGTAACCATAAATTCTACTCCAGCAGCTTCTTTTCTCGCGCTTCCCCCTGTGGAACTCCCTTCCACAAGTCTGCTTTCCCGACAGCTACAATCTCCAGGTGTTTAAATGTAGGGTCAATAGATACCTCCTATCACACTAACTTCCAATTATTCTCAGAACACTCTCATCTACCCAACCCTCATTCTCGGTATCCTTACCCACCTATCACCCACCCTCTGACATTTCCTATATTTAATCATCCTTTCTCCACTCTATGTAGCCCCCTGCGCAGTAGTGGCAGTGACATGCCTTGCTCGGGGTGAAACACTTATAAAAAAAAAAAAAAAAAATTAGGCTGTCTCTAGCAACCTTAATTTGCACTCTCTCACTTTCTCTCTCATGATGTTTTCTTTATCTCTTCTTCCTCTTTGCCTATTTGTTGTAAAAGAAAAAGAGAGGAACAAGATACTACTACTACTTTGTTGATACACTCAGCAAAAACATGAACTTATCTTTATCTGTACAAATTGCATTTTGCTAAAACAAACTCTTCATTCTTTAAAACTTCTCACTAAACTTTCTTTTAGAACATTTTGACAGTTAATAATTTCACTTCCTACAAAATGGATGTGGTTTTACACTATGAATAAATTTTCATTTATTTATACAAACAGAACATTTTTATCTTTCAATGATTGTTCAATATTTGGCATCTTCAAATGTGGAGAGTGTCGTCTATGTTTGTGAAGTGGCCTTGTACTAGACTCAACAAAGAACATGCAGAGAAAATTTTTATCTCAACATATTTGATGACCCTGCAAAGGACACACAAAAGAATGCTAATCATTATACCCTTTCCCCTTCTATATTGACATAACCTTTCTCTCTCTTCTTATTTAGCCCCCTGCATACCAATGGCATTACTACCTTGTTTGGGATCAAACATTTAAAAAAAAGAAATAACAGATGTAATATAGTGTTGTCAGGGAATACATCTCTTGTGTCAAAGCATGTTATTTTGAAATCCCTATATCAGAATAAAAACTGAAAATTGTTATTTTTATTAGTAGGTCAAGAGTTGAATTGCTATTCAACAAATTGTAATTAATTTTTATTATATTAATCTTTGTTATGGGTAAGCATTCAAATATCATTAAACAATATGTATACATGAAATATAGGAACAGTTATAAATATAGCAGTCTTCTAAGTGTTATTTTAACAAAGACGATTTAAGCAACTTAACAAAAAAAGATTTTCATGCTGATGTTGGACAGTATTGCTTTTTTCACTTTACATTCTTAAGAGAATTCTGACTTCATAGTTAATGATCTATCATCACCTGTTTGCTAATATTAGAAGTATTCCTTCTTCACATTATTTTTTAATATCTTTTCTTTCTAGGAAATAAAATATTGTAATATTGATAATGTCTAATAAGAAGATGAGACTAAATTTATCATATACAAAATAAATTGTTTATTCATTTCTGGAATTTGTCAAATTAGTAACAGCTGAATCAATCATATGTGGTTTCAGGACTTTCTTCTTGCAAGGGTGTGAGTGATTTTTCTTCCCCACTCATAGGTGTTTATATAACTTGCTGTTATTGTGTTCTCTTGTTTGTGTATAGCCCAAGTTCAGCTGGGTTCACTTCCTGTTTATGGCGGTGCTCAGATAAATATACTGAAAAATCTGATTATGTATCTGTTAGGTTGAAGGTCATATTCTTGGTCAAATCATGAGGTTCCTGAGTCGTTTTGGCTTTCTGAGGTGATAATGAATGCAAAACACATTCTCATAACTGACCACATAGGGAGGACATCACAGGTCAACTCCTCTTAGATCAAAGGTTTCTGATGGACATTAAATTCAATTTAAATATTTGGTATTTTCTGGTATGAATCACATACTATAATACAATAAAGTCACGTCTTAGAGAATAAGTAAGTTGTTAACTTTGCAGATATTGTAGAATTATACTTATGAAAATATGTATTTGAAAAAAAATAAAGGTTCCATGCACTAATGTCACAATAGTATTTTTCTTATCTAATCAGTGGCATGTTCCAAAGAAAAAGAGAAAAAATAACAAAATTCTTGGCTTACCTTGATAATTTCTTGATGTTAGAGTTAATCAATGGACAACATATTTATCCAAAACAAACATCATCCTTGAAGCAACATTTTTCTCCATTTATTAACTTGTCAAAAGAAATGTAAATATGCATCCACCTTTCTTATTTTAATACAATCTTTTTTTTGCTTTTTGAAAGTATATATAAATTGCTAAAAAGAAAAGTTTACAATTCTTAACATGAACTTAAAAAGAAAAAATACTTTTACAGTACTGCAATAACAGATGCAAAAGTTTCTTATAACTCTGTGATCATCTGAAGTAAAAATGTACAAAAAACTAATACATTTTCCCTTTTCTGTCAAGTTCAGTTTCAATAATCTTAGTCTGGCTATAAAATGAATATCTTATAAGTACATAAAAATGCATCCTGTGGACCTATCCTGAAATATTAACTGATCCTTTTCACTTAAGAATTTTTTCAAAGGAGAGATCAGAAGAAAGATATCTTTGTGATTTTTCTCTATCAAGTATTCCTGTCTAAAGCCACTAATAATATTAGAACATTAATGCTCTCTTTTGCAACTACTTGAAATTATCATCATCATCTAGTCTTTTAGAGTTGCTTTCTCATTTTGTTTACATACCAGCATATTAATGCATCTTGAAAGGTATCCAAGTTCACCCCAAATTAACAGAAGAGTAATTTATGAATTAATCTTATATTTAAAAAATTGTTTTTTTGAAAAGGTAGATACACCAAACACATGGCTTCCATGTCTAAATAAAGTTTTTGTCATTTGATATTTTAAAATGGATGCTAAAATTTTTAATCTTTAAGAAGAAGTGGATAATCCTTTCCCTTTTGCCCTCCTCAAGGGATTTAAATCAGTAATTATTGACCTCTGTAAAAAATTGCAGATTCTTCATGAGCCCCTTTGAATAAAAAATGTACCACTAATCTTTATATATAAGGCCCAACATTGAAAAATTGCCAAAGCACATCAAACAAAAGTTTCAAACAAGCATACTTTTTTAAAAATTATTTCACCCCAAGCAAGGCAATACTTTCACTTGTATGCAGAGGGCTACATAAGAGAAGAGTGAAAGTTTAAGCAGAAGGAGAGTGAAAAGAAAGGTTAACCAGTTACAGGGGATGTTGGAGAAAGGTCAAGAGAAGGATGGGAATACCAGTGTGAAGACAGTTGTGAGAGTAGAATGAGAAAGGAAAAGAACAAGATACATAATGGTGAATGACAGAAAGAATAGAGTCAAGTGAACAAGAGATGGGAATTGACATTGCATTTAAATTCTTGAAGATTGTAGTTGTCAGGGAAGCAAGTATATGGAAGGGAGTTCCACAGGTGGGAAGTGTGAGAAAGGAAGCCGCTGGAGTGGAAGTGGTGGCTGCATTTAGTTGATTTAATTGTAAAAGTGTGGAATCTTGTTGCCAGTCTAGTTGCTTAAGTAAATTTTTGTGGAGGGGCATCAATTAGCTAAGCTTGTCGAAGCAAAAACAAAAGAAAATATTTGTAAAATAGACAGCAGGAAACCACATTCCACCGGTAAGAAAGTGGCTGGAGTCAAGCTGCCAGGTTGGGACTAATCAAGTTACAGATTCTCCTTTGGAGCCTTTCGAGAACTCTGAGATGAATGTCAGGGACACCTGATCAGATATGACAACAGTATTCGATGCATGGTCAGATGTTTGATTTGTATATGTGCGAGATGGACTCAAGTTGGAAAAACTTCCTGGCCTGACACAGTGACCCAACCTTCCTAGCAGTCGATTTAGCTATTGATTCATTGTGATGAATTGAGTTCAGAAGAGTTCATTGAGTTCAGAAGAGAGGGCAAGGCCAAGGAGGCACAGTGTATTGCTTTCAGGGAGACTCGCTTTGTCTATGCTGATGAGAGGTAGGAAGGACTGTCTGTCATGGTTAACAAATAGCAGCTTCATTTTAGAAGCATTAAAATTTACAAGCCATTTCTTACCCCAGTCTACCACAGAGTGGAGGTCTTTCTTGAGAACAGCAGTGAGGTTATCTTTGATTGTCTTGCCAGATTTCTTACTGAAGCAGAAGTAAATGGTAGTGTCACTAGTGTAGATGCCTACTTGGGATTTGATCATGTCAGAGAAGTCATTTATGAAGATCAGAAAGCGTGTTCATGTGGTAGGATGTGGAGGCATGCCCGTTCAAGACAACCTTCATTATGCAGTTTGATAGGAAAGATTGGATCAAATCAAGCAAGTGTCCAGTGATATCATAAACCCTGTAGCTTGCATGCCAAACCCTATCAAATGCTATGAAGCTATCCAGGACAACAGCTTGAGCTTTGCTGGACTTATCGAGAGCCTGGTATATGAACTTGGTGATGATTGTTAGCATATTGGTAGTAAACCTGGCAAAGTAGAAACATACTGTCTGTTTGAGAATAGTCTATGGGCAGCAAGATGTTGAACTATTTCAGCATTGATAATAGTCTTTTTCTGAAAATTGATAGGAGGCTGATAGGGCAATAACTGGATGGGTCTGAGGGTCTCCCCAGAATTCCTAAATACAAGAACCATAGAAGAGGACTTCCAGCAGACAGGAAAACAAGAAGCAGAGAGGTAGTAATTATAGAGTTTAGAGAGAACAGAGGGGAGTTCAGGGGCACATTTTTTCAGGACAATGACTAGGATTTTGTCACCTCTGCTCACCTTATGGGGGTCAAGTTTAGTGATTATCTTAGATACCAGAGAGGAGGTTATATGAACATCTCTCAGTTTAGTCTCAATTCTAAGAGGAAAATCAGGTGCAGATACTCCAGACAAGTCAAATGTGAAGTTGGAGGAGAATCTGCGAGCAAAGCAGTCAGCCTTGTCCACAAATGCCATGGGGACCTCAAATTTATTGATTAAGGGAGGGATGGAAGAGCTCTAACTGTGCAACAAAATGTCTTAAAAACAATTGCTTATTTCAAGACAATTCTTTATTATTTTCAAATTTAATGACTAATTTTGCCTTATTAAAATTTAAAGTGCACTCCAGAGTTTTATTTATTCTACAAGTGTGCCCTGAAGTAATTAAAAATTTGAGAAACACTGACGTATACAGTTAGAAAAACCTTTCTTTCTGCTTCTTCTCACCTATTTTATTGCTTCATTTAATTATACTAGAGTTATATAAAGCAGTTATATAATGCTAACATGTCTTTAGAAACTTTTTAAAGGAATGACCAATAAGAAATTGAAAAGACTTTATTAGGAAAAAAAAATAATCATTCTGTTTAACTAAAACTTCAAACAAGATATGAAAGCAATAGCAGACATCCTTCAAGTGAAAGAGACAGAAGCCAATCCTAAAACATTTCACTGGAATTATTACTGAGAAATTTATGAAAAATATAAGTGATATACATATATGTTATTGAATGTACATAACCAATGAAAAGCAAATAGCTGGTGACATGGACAAGTGCCAAAAGCTTTATCATCAATTTGAACATTTGAATGTTACTTTTATTTGAAAAAAAAAAACACACACATATATATATATATATATATGCATACACATACACATACACACACACACCCACACACACACACACAAGATGAACCACATGCTTTTTTATGATTTGTTTTTCTCCAGATTACCAACATTTTTCAGGTTATTTAAAGCAAGAAAAAATCTAAGTTAACAGCACCTGATAATCCCAGTCATCTTGGTATTGACTAGACTTGCTATTGATTAACTTTGGTGATTGTATGAGAACTGGTGTTTTAATGTGATATTGTTGTAAGGCAAGCCATATGGTTGTACTCACACAAACATATATGTATGTGTGTATGCATATTATGAACAACCCCCTCTCTCTCACTATATATATACACACACAGGGATGGGTGCTGAAAAATTCTTGAAAGTATTATAAAAAAACTGATGATGATGATGATATTTGGTTTGATGTCTATATTTTATTGATTCATATTTATATTTATATAAATATGGGATAACAACAGGATATTATTATAAATATATATAAGGTTACAGGTGTCTATTAATTGCTAATTATATCCACATATTTAAGTTTATTTTGTGTGTGTGTGTTGTAACTATGGAATTTTTTTCTATTTTTACCATTGACACTCTTAATTTTGTTTTAAAATGTTGTGAGATTTGAAAACCACCCTGCTGATCTTGTTAATTGGGAAATATTATCATGACAGGAAAACTGATTCAAACATTTGGCAAATATTTACAGATCTGGACAAAAATGAAACACATCCTGCAGTTTGTTTACATTGACTGACCAGAGTAGAAAAGTGTATCAAAATCTGAGAACATGTTTCATGAGAATAGCATCAAAATCATTACTTATAAACTTCATACTTTGTTTTCTAAAAGAAGAAAATACATGCATTTATTTAGCCTTGAAGACAGTTTAAGATGTTCATTATCCATCAAGTGCAAATATAACAGAAATTTTGACAAATCTAAATAATTATTTCACAAAATTAGGATTTTTAATGTTCAATTACCAGAGAGAGTTGCAAGGATTTAACCTCTTAGTCACAGTAAGTATTTCTGAGAAAAATGAGAGATGAGATGGTGCTACTAGGTGGCCATGATCTACAAAAATAAGCTCCATTTGTTAAATTAGGGCCTGTTTTATTCTTTTTATGTTTTGTGAGGAAACAGAAAATGGCAGTTCAAATGAGATTGGTGTTCTTGTGAAAAATGTGGAGGAATTCAAGACTATAGCACTAACAGAATTTCTAATTCAACTAGTGTATCCATATTGTCAAGAATGACAGTAATTGTTGGAAAGTTTTAATACTGAAATGCAATGAAATAAAGTTTTGAAACAATCTGTTAAGATTCCATTTGTTGGCTTACAGAAGGCACTTATTTCTCTTTGGTTGAGGTTAGTCATGTGAGCCACATGACAACTGCTTTGTGATGGCATTCTAATAGAGAGACCAAAGCGCTAGTTATTTTCCAGTTCATGGACAGCTGCCAAATGAGAAGGTTATTTTCTTACTGCCTGGACCCTTTGGTCCAGGCTAGGGCTAAATTTGCCTCTCACAGCAGCTTGCAGGCACATAGGGCTATATCCTCTTGGGACATAGATGAATCCTACCATATCCTATTGGGACAAGTAGCTTACAAGCACATGGTGCTGTATCTCACTGGGATATAGATGAATCTAGAGGCCCCTTTAAATCTGGAGTCATAACAATGGCTTTTCCATATCAGAAGTATCTTCAAACCTTATCTAAGACCTTTGCTTTTGTTTTTCCTTATACTTTGCTTTGTGGTAGAAATATGTAATATGTACTTCTCTACATGTGGACACTTGTATATATGCATAATTTTGTGTATATCATAGCATATAAAAGTCTCTCTAAGAACAAGCGCATGTCATTTGTTTTCCATTTCAGTCTTCTTGTAACAAATAAAATTTTCTTCTTGCATGTTATTTTCCTTTATCTTGTCTTCATTCTCACCATCATCAAAGAAGAAGACAACAACAACAATAAAATACTTCAACTGACTCTAAAAATTAAATTCGATAAGTACAATTTTCCTTTATTGCTTTACTATCCTCTTCACTTTCATGCTAGCCACATAAAAAAAGAAAGAAAAACAGACTTTATTAGTACTTTGTCAATTCTGCATAAACACATTCTGCTACCTACAACTAGAACTCTGGATTCACTTAACTACATACTACATTTTCTCTTTGAACATTTATCTCCTACAAATTGATTTTATTCTGTTAATAAAATTCTACTTTAACATAAAAAAAACTTTTATTCTTCCAACCTTCAACATTCTGATGATTATGATGATCCCAAGTTGTAGGGAACTCAGTTATGTTTGACACAAAGCCAATTTAATAAAGATTCAACCTTCTCCCTATTTCAAATATTTTTGCACAGTCTTCATCCATTGGAATTTGTAAATATGCTTCCAACAAGTCTAATCTAGAAAATATTTTCCCCCATTCAACTTTGCAAATATATTTTCTGCTAAAGGTAAAGGGTAATCATGCTATTTCAGGCATTCATTTATTTTTTTCCTTACGTAAACTGTTGGACTTGCCCATTGACTGTAATTTGTTTTTTCTATAATGCCTAATTTTTCTAGACATTCCAACTCTTTGTCTATATCTTGTAGTATGACGAATGGTAATGGTCGCTTAGGTTGAAACACTGGAGTTACCTTTTCTTTTAACTCAAACTTTGCTTTAACCTTAGAACAAAATCCTAGGTCTTCAGAAAGAAAACATCTGGAAATCTTGCCTTTAAATCCTGTTTGAAATTTTTTGTGTAATTGGATGATCCAATAACATTGATATAAAATGTGTTGATAGGAATATTGAATAAATCAAAATCTTCCATCCAATCAGTACCAAAGAGATTCTGCATTTGCTGCATGACATTTAAGAAATTGTGAAGTGGCACCAGAAAGATGTAAGGTGAAAAAGTTGCTTTAGTCTCACAACTTTTATTTGTGTTGTTTTACAATTCAAAATGATCTTTTGGGTTGCTACAAAACTGTTATTGAGTGAGTGGAGTCTGCCACTTGTAGGCTTCAGTTGTCAGTGTGTGTGATTAACAATACATATATTAGGAAATGGTGCCTGAGTTGCTGATCATTGCTGCATGGGGTAGATAGAATGGTCTGTCATGTGTTTACCATAGTCAGGTGGTGTAGACTGTGTTAACTGCCAAAGTGCCAAAATGCGGTTTGCTCCATTTGACTGGTGTGCAGACTATGTTAGCAGTCAGGAGTCGATCCAGTAAAATTGCTATGCTGGAAGTTGTTGACAGGATGTGGAATGGTCACTGGAACTTGCTGCATTGGGTTGGTGCATATCTCATGAAGAGAGACTTTTCTACCCTGAAAAAGGTAGTTTTAGTGACAGGAGGAAAAGACGTGTTGGTTGTACTAAAAATGAAAGTTATTTTTGCCCTGAAATGGACTGTTGTTGTAGCAGTGATAGTGGCTTCAGGCTTCAGGCAGGAACTCAAACATTCAGGTCATTGTGGTAGTGGTCTGAGGTGTCAGGCAGCATCAAGTTCCTGGAATGGAATTTGCTTTCTTTCTTCACCTACACAGGCTGGCTACTCGCTTGCCTTTAGGCTGCTCCTTTAATATACCCCTGTGTATGTCACAGTTGTTATGAACCTTTGTTTTTGTTCTGCTGAGTTATGGTCATGTGATGCAAAAACCAGAGCTTTTGAGGTGAACAGACTGGGGCTATGATGATGGAAAGAATTCGAACATATTCTAAATATCTTCCAGAAAACAATATTTTTGCAGTTTGCAGATTTAAATTGTTTTAATATTTAGGAACTTATGCTAAAAATGAGAAAATATTTTACTTTGGATATTTTTTGTTAATGTTATTTAAAGTTGGGCAGCGATCAGATATGAGAAAGCAGGCTACACATGGCAAAGAATTGTGTTAGTTTGATTGAATTTTTTGTTCTAGCACACCAAAATCAACTTGATATAGGTCATTTTAAATAAACTCAGTTCAAGTTTAATACATCTATCATAATAACAACTTCAGCAGAATATTAATGACTTTGTTAGCAAAAAGAGAATGAAAAAACTACTATCCAGAACTGATTATCTAAAAATCAGCGATTAAATATGCATGATTTTTTATTAACTTTTGATGATCATAACTTGACAAATACTTAGGGTTAAAACAAAGTTAGACCAGTTTTGAAATCCCAAGATGTTCTACTTTCAAACTAGATATAGCACATCTCACTTGGGAAATGCTTAAAAAAATGCCAAAGCCTACTGTGCAAAAGTTGTGCAAAGTTGTTAAGGAGAGTAAGACTGTTGTGAGAATCAATTCTTGGTGATAACTGAACACTCTTGTTGCATGTGCATGAAGTATAAACGTTCATATTTATATCCAATTGTGGATATGTCTGTGGCTGATAAACTTAATCAAGATTTTTGTATAGACTTGAAAAATTATGTACATACGATTCATTATGCTTATGAATAACTCTTATGATTGGTTCATATTCATCAAATGAAGAATGGCTGCATACCAGAAAGTGTTATGCATAATGAGCTGGTCACAGAATCCTTTAGAAGATCATCCTGCCTTAAACTTTCAGGATGTCTCTATGCTTAACTTGAGAGTCATAGAGGTTGATCATGATGACCAAAAACAATTTGTGGGTGACTGTAGCAATCAGTAACAGCCTGTTTGAAAAGTCATCCTGAGAAGCAAAGAGAAATATCAACATCAGATGCAGGATAGACAATACAAGGCACAAAGATGACAAAATCAAATTCATACTCCACACATCCTTTTTGTATACATGAACTGTGAATGAGATTATTGCTAAAAAAAACAACTTTCTTTTAATCATTTTGCTCCAATTAAGGTGATAAAAGCCACTAAGATCCAGGGATTACTGAAAGTGAAAGAAACAGAAAGGACAATAAAATAATAAAAATTCAAGAAAGCAAGAAATAACAACTGACATTGCATTTAAAGTTTTGAAGGTTGTAGTTGACAGGAAAGCAAGAAGCTGGAAGAGTGTTCCACAAGTGAGAAGAAAATAAACTTTTGCATACAACTAGCAATTTCAACTGTGAAAGTCTGAGACCTAGCTGCTATTATACTACTGTGCATAAATTTGGGAAGTCAAGGTATGAAAAGGGAAAGTCCATCAGAAAAATTACAATAAAAATATTCATAGAAAAAATACAAGGAAGGTGCATTATGGTGGTGGGAAAATGAGTGAAGCCAAGGTACCAGGTTAGGATCAACAATACTGCCAATTTTTTTTTGTATTTTCTTAAGAATCTCTAGATATATAGCAGAAACAGCAGACTATATATGGCAGCAATATTTAATGCATGGATGAATGATAAAAGTTTAAGATAGATTTTGTTGAGAAAAATTATCTAGCATGACACAGTGAACTAACTTTCCTAGTAACAGACCTAGAAAGTGATTCAATATAATTGTTCCATTTCCTGTTAGTGGAAAACATAGTCTGGCACAATGAGTTACTTTCTTGGAGGTTAGCATCAGCCATACTGATGAAAGCAAAACAGTTCGCTAAAATGATTGAGAGAGAGAAAGAGAGCAGTTCCATTTTTGATACATTAAAATCAACAAAACATTTCTTGTTCCAGTTAACAACAGACTGAAGGTTGAAGGTTTGTTGAGTCATAGATGTTGCTTTCAGTGTGATTGATTTTAAACAACTAGAGTGCTGCTATTATTTTATGAGAAAGTTAGTTGCCAACATCTACAAGACATTCTGTAGTAGGTTTGATTTTTACTTCGCATCAAGAGAAAATTATGTGAAACATTTACTTGGTATAGAGAGCATATTTTGATGTATTTTAGATTATTTTTAGCTAATAACGAAGGAGAATTGTCAAATGATAAATACAGGGAAAATAATGAAAAACTAAAAATAAAATCTTCAATAAGTGAATCATCATTGTGGATATTATCAGAAGCATTCTACAAGACTTTATCAAATGTGAAATATGAAGCTACAATTGAACTTGCATGGACAGTAAGTGCTAATAACTTACTGCAAAAAACTGCAGCATGAAACCAACAAGTAAATCCTTTATCAATGCAGATGAATAGAAAGAAGCTAATACAATAAGTATGCAGCTAAAACAAACAAAAAATATAAGGACTGAAGTGAAAAACCAACAAGCATCAATTGGGATTATGTTGAAGAATGGATCAAACTAACTTCTTCAGAAAATGCTATGCTGTTAACAGCATTGTTGAGCCTAGGGCTTCAAAAGCTAGGGGCCCTCCAGCAAAGGCATACAATATTTTTGATACTCTCACAGGCCTTTTTTACATATGCTGTCATAATGCATTGTAGACTCTAAACAACCCTTCAGCAATTTTTTTTACATTTTATTTCAGAATAATTCTGTCTTAATTCAATATCTTGATGTTAGTATTGATTTTGTGATAGATTTTTTTTCATTTTAACATTCATGTATATTTTTCAATCCCATACTGTATTTAACAATAACATCTTGTGTCCTTTAGAGAAGGATTTGTCAATTGTGGAACTTTAACCCCTACCATCATCATCCTCAGCTTTACTCAAATTGTTTAATTTAACAAATTTTCCTCTACTCATGAGAAAAGAGAGATTTAGAGGGGATCTCACAACTAGAATATTCTAGGGCCTCTCTTCATCTGAATCCAGCTCTGGTTAACAGCATTTCAAAATATTGTGGATGCTAAAGAGAGAGAAATGAACACTTGGATTAGTAATGATGTGTTTGAAAATCAAGTAAATGTATCATCTTGTTGGGTTGATCAATTTTATTTTTACAGTTTAGCAGCTATTTTGAAAGTTATTCAAAGTCAGAAAATATTTATAGATTATAAGAATTCTTTTGTATTAATACATATGGGCAAATTAGTAGACCTTTACAATGATTTACAAGGTCTACTAATTTGCTCATATGTGGAAGGACAAAGGTGTATTAATACCTTTCCCAAGGCTATTTGCATGTAAATGAACATGACTTTTCCATTCCAAGCCAATATCTATTACACCACCTGCACATTCAAGTTTCCAGGACCTGGTATTCTCAAGCAGTCATCCATCTAAGCACTAACCAAACTCAGTGTTGCTTAACTTTGATGATTTTGAAAGTACCAGTGTTTCAATGTGATATTGTCATAAGCTCATCTTCTTGAAGTATATCTGATAATTATAAAGATAGTGAAATGGAGCTTAAAACAAGATTGTTTAGCTTATAGAGAAGTGATTGTGTCATTATTTTTTATAACATTGAAAATATAGTGTAATTTTCAGTAAATACTTTTTAAATGTGCTGTCCTCTCAGGATATAGGCAATCACGACTCTTTACAGATTCCGTTTCTTTATTATCTGTGAATTGCCATGAGTTCTAGGGAAAAGTAGTGGAGTGCTTTCCTTTAGAATTCAGAGTAGACCTTTTTCTTGACAGGCTGTCACTGAGTCAACTTGACTATTTCAGACATAATTGGTGGAGAGATGGCAACATCAAACAAATACAAAAGTTCAAATATCTGAGAGATCTTTTAACAAAGAATGGAAAATGTGACACTAAAATCTGAAAATACATTGGAATAGCAAAAGGTGTATTTCAAAAGCTAAGCAAAATACTAAGAAACAGGAAAATTTTATTAGAAACAAAGAAAATGAGTGCTGAATTGTTGCACAATATCAATTCTTTCATATATCAGTGAATGCCGGATAATTTTCTCAAAGAGAGAAAACCTGAAGCAGCAGAGATGTGGTTCTACAGAAGGATACTGAGAATATTATAGACCAGTGGTCCTCAACCAGGGTGGAATCTCCCATGGAGGAATTTCATAGTTTTGATGGGGGAGACCTTTTATTTCTTTTGTCTTTACAGAATTTGGGGCCAATCATATATGTAAAAAACTCCTCTATAAAAATTATCAATGTAAATGTATGTGAACTAATATGGAAGAGAATGAAGATTTTCAATAATATATGCATATTATTTGGAATGTGCTTTTTGGATTAGACAATCTTGGAAAGTGGGGTGACATACTGACATATGGTGAAAAGGACGCATTGGACAAAAAAGTTTAAGAAATACTGCTATAGATGGAATATGTAAACAATGAGGAGGTCTGAAGGAAAGTAGAAACAAAAATGTCACTTTTACTAAGGATCAGAAAGAGACAGCTGAAACTTCTTGGATAAAATGAGGAAACAGGGGTAGGAAATTTTGACACTCACAGGATATTGAAGGAAAAAGGGATAGGAAAAAGCAATGGCCCTGATGAGGTTGTTAAATATTTATCTTGCATTCTGTTGAAAGGCACAAATCTTACAAATCTTATTGTTATGAGCATGGCACATTCAGAACAATAATCAGTTGGCAAATGATTGAGTTCTTTCATTTGATTTCTTCATTTTTTTTTTTATATTCTACATTTTATGTATGTCCATGTAGTGTAGTGGTTATCAGCTCAAAAAGGGTAACCTGCCTGTCAAGTAAACTGCTGCATTCACTTTTGCACAAATACCCTTTCAAAGCTATGGGGTTAATAGCAGAACAAACTGGACTTTCTGGCTTTGATTTCATAACCAGTCTAGAAAAGGGAAAATTCTGAATTCAAAACCAGCTGAGTATGATTATGGTAATTCTATTCTAAACCAAAGCAGCAACACCAAATGTGGTGAGGCTGTGACTCTATATTCTATAGGATTTACAAATATATAGTTCCTCAAACAACACAAATAAATGATAAAGTGTATATTGAGTTGGAAGGAACTTTAAAATAAGACAATTTGTTTTCCTGCACTTGTTTCTGTTTTGAGTATAAATAACCAAACACACTGAACATAACCTCTGACCTTCAGATTTTTCTTGGTTGTCTAAACTTTATGTGTAAGTGTTTATTGTAATATAGTAAAGTCACAACTAACAAATGATTTCCTAAAATTTCACTTGGTGACCAAGAAAAAAGAAAAAAAGAAGTATTTTCAGCAACCTTTATTATGGTGTCTGCTGTCAACACTACAATCACAGTCAATAAGAATTTCCATAAAGTGACAATAAAACCTGAACAATTCAGAAGAAATCATCAACAAGAATGGAGTCTTTAGTTTTGTGACAATGATTTTGTATTGGTTTTGGAATCTATTGGGAATTATAGCTTATCTTTGGTTGAAAGGAGGTTTTGAGGAGACTATGGATATAAAGGAGTGTGAATGAAACTGTATAAGTGAGATAATAGCAACTATTTCAGAAGCTGTCCTTCTGGTGCTTATAGGGAAAGTTAGTTTTGCATTGCGTTGTAATTCCCAGAGAAATTGAGAAAATCAAACGAATTAACTGAGTGACACAATGCAAAATTCAATCTTTGAGAAGAGATGAAAAAAACAAAATCAAAAAATCAATGGCAACAATAAAAGTATACAGTACATAAATTTAAAAATTCAATCAAAGGTAATTCAGTTTGTACTATAGTACAAATTTGGTGTCAGTCATTTTCTTTCTATCCTCCAGAAAAGATTTTTTAGATTTTATCAAGTGTATACTAAATTGTTGTAGACATTAGATCTAGTGCAAAATAAGATGAATTTTGTATGGTGGCGATATTAGAGATGATGATGGTGACTTTTATAATAAGAACTATTAATACCTATGAAAATTTAACACTTTTCCTGTTTGAATTTTCTAATTAATTTTTATTCTTAAGTTAATGATTGAGTAAGTTTCTTACAAATTCTACAATTATAAAATAACCATGAAAATCTTTCTATTGCATTATTAAATATTTGAGGTTAACAACTTTACCAAATATTACAATAACAATGATAAGTATGAATGCAGGCGATTATTTAAAGAAAGTATTAAAGAAACGATTAAAAATTGACAAGATTTTTCATTTCCCTGATGCAGACATTAAACATATGAGACCATTTTCACCTATTCTCTCTTTCTTTCTCTTTCACTTCTTATCACTGAAGCCAAACAGTGACTTTCATTATATCTTTTCATTCATTTTTTGGGAAGGTAGCAGGCAAACTATTACAGATCTATCCTTGCAATCAAACATGAATGGCCCATTGTTTAACTGAAGTAATGTCAAGGTTTAATGTATATATTAAAGATCAAAGGAAAAACGTAATTATTATATGATAATTTCATGCATTTGCAATGCTGACAACTGATGTCTGCCAGTTATCACTGGAGATTGAGTGACAGCAAGTCTCCTCATATCTTTAGCACCTGCCTTATTATCTTTTCAGATCCCATATTTTTCTATCTTTTCTTGGTTTCTGAAAGCATCTTTCATTATTCCTCTCTGGGTATTTTTTTGTATTACATTTTCTATATTTGTCAGTATTACTGAGATGAGGTAGTATTTACACTATTTACATTATTTGGACTATTGCCCTCATCTTTGTTGCCATTTTTACGATATTTCAGCTGTTGCACACCCCAGTTTTCTTCAGGTGCTAGGAATTTCAAACCAAACCTTTTACTATGATCACTGGGATACATCATTGTCATTTCCTGTGTGAAGCCACTTCTGGTAGTCATGAATTATCCCTCTTTAACCCAACTCTCTAAGTTATCTATTTACCACTGGGTAAGAAGGAAATTGCTGGAAAGTAATTAAAACTCATATGAAGTGAACTGAATGTATTATGCTTCTCATGCCAATGACATTTCCACGCCATTTGATTTCATTGAATTTCTTTTGAATGTCTTCCTCTTAAATTTACATTTAAATTAATTTTGAATCAGCAGGAGAGAATGTGTACTGTTTCAGAGCCTTCCTCTCAACAGTTTTACTTGTACACTGGTCCCCCCACCTCACTGATGTGATGCCCCATTATAATGATATACCAGTGTATAATAGATATACTAGTTCAAATATTGAATGGTGAAATTAGATTTAAAAAAAAAAATCCAGCAAACCTTGCATTCTGAGAATACAATGTACAATTCATGATCAGTCATGTCATGTTGTCATGTTTGCTGAAACACTCCATGGAATATTTTTTTTTATTTCTATATCCACATAGAACTATTTTCAGTTACTTCTATGAGGCATTTTGTACTTTTGGCCCCATTATGCCCTTTGATTCCAATTTGGCCCAGAAATTGGTACAAAGTGCCTGTAATGAAACCCCTTGCTCCAATTTCCACTGCTCTAATAACTACATTATACCTTTCCTTTACCAGCCCTGATTTTAGACTTTCATATTTATGAGTTTTATATTCATGGCTTTGTTCCATTCTGCTTTCATATAGTACTGTTAATTCAACCAGGATGATTTCATAGTTTAATCTAGATAGAAGAACAATATCTGGTCACAGACCCTTACTATTTTGGGGTAATTATTTCACCAACCAGGAAGGTTTGCAATATCTCCCAAATGCCACCAGAATTAAGGAGATTTTGTCTGGGTATAGCTTGAAATTTATTTGCTTGCTTTGAGCTGATATATATTTTTCTCTCTGCAACAAATTTCTGGGTTGAGTTAGATGACTCAGACTTCATATATTTCTTTATAATTTTGATCACCTTATCCAAAACACTACTGTGTCTCTAGGAATATCTTCCATTGACAAAAGCTGTTTTACAGGAACTAAGAGCATGTTCTAATATTTGTGGATTTTTCTTACACAAGGGACAAGTAGAATTGCTCTCTTTCTTCCATTTAACAAGATTGTTCTTAGATGATATTGGGTCATATTTGAGTTTGAGTTTTGTTTAATGGCATACCAACCTCTGTGGGTTATTTAATGCCAAAAAATGAGGTTTTAAGGTTTTTTTTTAATGTTTGGTTATAGTGAGAAGGTTGATTTAGTCAGATTTTAATGAAAATCTTTTGTTTTTTTCTTTATTATTTTACAAAACTGAACATGTCTTCTAGTTTTGTATTCAAAAATGTTTTGTTGATAATATTTTTTTCTTTCAAAAATGTGTTATAGTAATAATTTTTTCTTCAAAAATGTATTGTTGGTAACATTTTTCCTTCAAAAATGTATATTCTTTTTATAAAAGTCTATTTGTATACTTTCATAGTGTTTTGACCCCAGTTTTGGGGTTAACTATTTGCCCATAGCTGGGACCCTAACAGATGCGACCACTCCGGGTCAGGGTAGACCTGAGAACAACAGCAATTCTCAGCCTTTCACAACCTCCCAGTCAGAGGCCTTTGCTACTGGATACAGTTTACCGTCATGCTCAGGACCAGGGTCATATGTGGAACATATTAAAATCTCAACCTGAGTGGAACCATCTGCCAAATATCCTTCCAAATAACAGATTTCTACAGAGCCTCTTCCCAGTTTGTCCGTTGGCCTTGTTGGGATTATTGTACTTCTTTTATGAGTCTTTTGTTATCTTCTTCATTCCTTACATTTTAGATGACCATGTCTCAGCCATCTTTACTAGAAATTTTTGACCACCACTGCCTTTCATTTAGTCCTAATCCTTGTTTCCCTGCTTGAGTGTATCTGATGATTTCATTGGAGGCTAGATTGTCTTTAGCACTTGTTATCATCTTTCTAATCTTCCACTTTTAATTTAGGATTTAATGCTTTTATTGCTTTATCCTTGGAGTCATCCAACATCATTTGAAGTCTGATTTTTCTGGATTTATACTACTCCACAACTGATTTAAATGGCAACTTTAGCTTTGCTTGTCTGCAGTACAATGCAATATCAGACAAACCTGGAGGTAAACCCAACCATTTTTGGATATATTTATCTTTCTTTCTATTGAATCAATTGTACACATTCCAGATTTGTATACAAGTAGGACCCATAGTAGCATTAAAATAGGTTCATGCACTAAGCACCATACCTTGTATTTTCCTTTTAGAGAACAAAGATCTATCTTATGGAAGATCTTGTAATGATCTGGATGTTTCTTTCACTTGGTTGGTATCTTTTAAGGATTGATCATATAACCATCCTAAACTTTTCACTAATTTTTTTAATACAGTAGGTATCCTTTGACCACCTACTACAAAATTTATATTTTGATTCAATTTTTCTTTCCTAAGAGAAAGACTTCTGAACTTGTTTGGTTTAAATTTCATCTATACCAACTTATCAGGCCATCCATCAAGTTTAATATCTTGTGAGTTGAACTAACTTTGGATGAGAGGATTGTAGTGTCATCTATGAACACTTTCACTGGTGGCATTTGATAACTTCCACCAGGCTCAACAACATCAGCCTTGTTTTTTGTCATGTTGAGAATCAGCTGCATTGTCAGAACAAAAGTATTGGTGACTTTGTACATCCAATCACAATTCCAACTTCAAGTTTACTCCACTTAGTCCTATAGTCTTTTATGGTGAAATGCATGAGGAAACCATCAAAACAAGTTCCCAGCATATTATATATTTTCTCTGGAATATGGTACATTTGTAATGATAATCCAACCAAATGACATCCATATCTTTTCTTTTAATTTTTGCTTTTTGAATGGCCTTCCAGATCATGTTTCCATACACTAAGTAACCAGCTACTCATGGAACACCACCCTTCTGTATTGTAGTATCAATTTACTTGTTATCAAGAAGGTATTTAGTCAACCTTGATGCCAAAACGGCAAAAACATTTCTTTCCTTCTACGTTTAGAAGTGAAACTGGCCAAAATTAACTGATGTCCTTGGAATACTTTTCTTTGAATATGTAAACCCCATCAGCTATCCTCTACTGTTGGCTGATATGGTAATTTTCCCATACTGACTTTAAGTATGTAACCATTTAAGAAGTGTAGGACATTTTTTATATAAAAGAAAAGGTATTCTGTTAGGGCCAGGTGTACATTTATTCCTACTCTTGTTGACTATGCATCTTATTTCTTTGTGTGTGGGTGGTTTCACATCAAATTTCACTTGAAAGATGGCTGGCCTAAATAAGTTGCTATTATGATCTAGAGGAATATGTCATTTGGAATCAGAGTACATATCTCTTAAATGTTCCTCTAGAATATTTTTCTCTATTTTAAGCACACCTGATCTTGGTTGATCAAATATGTTCCTTGCATATTTGTAAGGTTCCTGGAAGAAACATTCTTGATCTTTCCTTCATTTCACTCATCTCTTTCTTATATTTTTTGCTCTGCTAAGAGTGTTTTGTTTCTCTTTAAGGTCCTACCAGATTTTAAGCAAGCCCTCTTTCTTGTCAAAATTTGTAAAACAGATTTGCCATTTTAGATTTCTTTTTTGTTTCTCGAATTCTGCATTAATCTTTGATGCCTGTTCTTTTTGGGTGGTGGCATATCCTTTTTCTCTTTCACATTGTAGATTTCCTTACAAACCCTATAGATTATTTGACGACTTTCATTCAAGCAGACTCTGAGCAATCCCCTTAATGATTGGATTCTTTTGTGAGAGATGAAAAGTTGTCTCCCCTTGACTAACACTGTAAAAACTAAAAATAGATATTCACAAAAATAGAAAACTGTCACATAATCTGACAAGATATTGTTAGGCAGGAAAGGCAGGAAAGTCAATCATCCTCTTTGTACCCAGATAGCCAAAGTAGAAAGTTGTGGAACTGATCATAAGATAAGTACTAAACTTTATATTTGATTTCATATAGCAAGTCCCTTGTGAACATTTTTCATATAAGTATACATATATGTATATTTCAAGCATTTTGATATAAAGACTTTTGTGGCTTATTAAACTTTTATGTTTATGTTGTGAATTATTCATTTTGTGAATAAAACCAATAATATATTTGTGCATAACATCTTCATCCTTGGCTAACAAATATTGTTGAGTACCCTGTGCAATCTGCTAACTAAAAATGAGCCTAACGTTTTCCATAAGAATTTCTTCAGGGAACAAAACAATTTATTTTCTTCTGGGATTTATGCTGGACAATTTAACAGGTTAAACAGTAATACTATACCTTGAGTGGCTTTTGTAACTTGTAATGAATGAACATTAGTATAAATAAAATACATACTTTCTTAAGCAGAGTTTTGGTTTTGAGATATTTAAGATTCTATTTCAACAGTATATTTCAGTTGATATTAAATACATAATAAGAATAAAATGGATGAAATTTTAAATCAATGTAAAAATAATTTGGTTGGAATTTTTGAGATGAAAAATTATTGTTATATGCTCTGCTATTCAAATCTTCTTGCTTGTCTTGGTTGCTATATTTACGACACTTTGGCTGTCATCTTCTCCAGCCTTCTTTTACACTCAATAATCTTCTAAGTTTACTTAGCATGAAGATAGCTACCAAAAGAAAGCCTGTCAAAGTGTGAATATAGCAACTGAGAGGGGCAAGGTTATCCAAATAGCAAAGCATATAACATTGTAAAAATCAAATATTCAGATTTTGTACTTCCAAAATATATAATACTATCTTCTTTTTCTATTTGCTGTATCCCTTTAGGGTATAGGTGATCATGGCTCTCCACAATATCCTGTTCATTGTAGGTCTTAATAAATTTATCATTTTGTTATCTCTCCTAAACATTATTTTGCTATCTTTTTACTAAATGCTATTTGGTTATGTGTTGTTTTGAAGTGCAGGGAGCTGGTTAATGTTTCTTTTGTTCAGCCTTGTGTCAGACTTAACCGAACTCCCTACAGCTTACAGGATTTATGATGAATAATATTCATCAGAAGGTTGGTTGTTGGCAGGATGGAATGTGTGGAGCAGTGTGGAATAGTGTAAGAAGAATAAAACATACATTTTGCATTTTAAATAGAAATTTATTAAAAAGAGAGAATAACAAGAACTTGTAGAAATTAATGTTCAGTGAGAATTTTAAGAGTATTAAGAGTTCATAAAAAATGTTTGTAGCAGTAATTGTTGAGAGAGATAAGGAGAAAGAGAACAAAGTGCGACCTGACCTTATCTCCGGGTTGATTTGAAGTTGTTGTTTCATGTTAGTTGTGTTTCAGCAACCCGCCTCCTCTCACTGACGATCACTTGTTAGAGACCATCCTTAAATATTAAATAGTCACATGGGGTGGCTCAAAGAACAGCTTTTTCTTTAGCTGTGGAAAAACCGTTTCTCTGACGTATTTTGAATTTTGTGATTTGATGACCAATCAGAATCCAGAGTTCCGCTACAGTTTCCTTGAGTCTCTCCTGCCTTAAATCTGTCTTGTGCATATCAAGTTTTTCATGCCCTAATCATGTGTCCTAGAAATTTCAACTAAAAGGACACTTATTTAACATCAGGAAAAATCTTGATGTTAAGCATAAGTGACTCTTTTGTTTCAGCTTTCTCTAAAACTTAGTCGTTGCTCAATTATGATACCTACATGATAAGAATATTATCTCTAGATGTGAATCATAGTCAGGAAAGAATAGAAAATAGCATAAACTTTAAGAGGAGTCTCAGTAATGTTTATTAGAAAATCTACAAGAGATGCAGAAAAAGTGATAACTATTTGTATTGAGATGGAATTATGAGTTATTTTTGTTACATCAATTACTCTCTGATAACCTCATCTTTGACTGGGACACATTTATGGCCAATCATTAGATTAAGAAATAATGGAATAAAATTTCTGAGTCAATTATGACATTTTAAGTGAAGATAATATCTAATGCAATCATTTTTTCATAGAGAAAACAAAGCACTCTGCTTATTGAAATATTTAATATCTTGATACTTTTGTAGATTCTTTTATTTTTACTATGAAATCTAAAGTTTCATATTTGATAGTTGAGACTTATTTTTTATTTTCAGGTTAATTTCTGATTTCTCTGTTTGTTCAAACCAAAAATCTTCTGATGTTGAATAATTCTTATGCAGAATAGGTATAGATAAAAAATAGTTAAACAACAGTTTTGTTTATAAATTCTTAGAATTAAATTTTAGAAGCAGTTGTTTCATTCTGGAATGTAATTTAATTTACATGAAGCACAAATAAATTACAAACATTATATAACATTGTTTTAACTTAAGAAGACAATTACTTTAGAAAAAAATGAAAGGAGTTAAAGGCTTTGTTACTGATGTTAAACAATAACTTGAAAATTGGTATTATATATATATTTTATTATATAAAGATGTATTTTAAAATTTTTTCTGAATATTTGTCTCAACAATATCGCAGCATATTTGTAATCACATAAACTGATTAAATAACAAAATAAGATGAATATATATTTTGACAACAATGAAATAAAATCTAAACCATTAAAAGAGGATCTTAAGTATTACTGTTCATAGGTTGACTGTCAGAGGTGTGGTTAGCAAAAAGCATTTTAAGATAAGAGGAGCTACCCTTAGTAGAAGTTAGTTCCAAAACCTGAGTAGGTTAGATTATAAAAGACACTTATTCCAGATACAATGCTATAAATCAGCAGTTGAAACAATTTGCAGTAGAATCTATAAGCTAGCCTGCACTTAGCCTTCAAATAATTAATTAGTAAACAAAATAATAGAAAAACTGATACACTGAGATCTTTTGGGTGGCAACCAGTCTAATAGAAGGGAAACTCTTAATTCAAAACCGTGGAGAAAATATTAGGAAAACACACCATTATATATTCCAAGAAGGTATGGCAATTCACATATAACAAAGAAAAGGAACCAATGGAGAGCCACGATTGCTTTTATTCTGAAGAGACATGATATTTTCAAAATATTAATATTAGATATGTATTAGATTTTGATATAGAAAAGTAAAAATTAAGGTTGCTTATTTTAAAATATTATTACTTAATTATAAACAGATGAAATAAACAGCTTATTGTTGTTTTTCACAGTTTATTAGAAGGTATTTGCTGATTTAGCACTTACTTGATATCGGGCTACATTCCACAGCCTTAGGTATTCAGTATTTTACTGATTCTTCATGCTGTGCTAAGTAAGTAGGCTTCTGCAGTACATGAGAACTCACTGGCAAATTTAATGTTTTCATCTAATGGGTAAAATGCTTATAAATTGTTCTTAATGCTCTAATTATAATAGGCACATTGTCTAACTTTTGGAAATTCCATATTCTCTTGATTTTGTATAATTCTCAATTTTCTGTTTTTCCTTGACTACTCTAGTATCAAATGGATAAGAAATGTCTATAAGAAACTTGATCTTCTTTGCTGAGAACAGCTATATTGAAGAGTGACCGTTCATGTCCCAGAACTTTCTTTGGCTTATGATAAGGTAATCAAAGATGAAAAAGAAAATTATCATTATTGTTGTTGTTGTTTTTATTAATATTCTTCTTCTTCCTCCTCCTCCTCCTCCTCCTTCTCCTTGAAGCAATAGTTAGTGTTTTAAACTTGAAGATCTTTGCTGTCATAAGTTTGATGATGAGTATCTACTACTTTGGCCATGAGCAAAACAAAGTTAACACTACACTATGTACACATTTTATAAATTTTCAAAAAGTTATTTAATTTAATTTTGTTTTTGGAAAAAACAAAAGTATCTTTACATCTGTTGTACTATTAAGATTTATGGTTAGTAACTTCTTGTGAGTTTTTTGGACTGTTTTTCATCCTTCTCTACAAAAACATTGGAGTGACAAAGCATTATTGCTGACAATTATTTCTATGCCAAGTCAAAATAAGTGACACCCAAAATAAATATTTATTAGCAAAGTAAAAGAAGAAAAAAATGATTGGGACATAATAAAAACCTACTTCCTTGTTTTTTACACATTAACGAAATATAAATCTTCTCAATCACCCCACCATATGAAACTGACTGAAAAGTCTGTTGAGAGCATCTTATTTGTTTCCAAATAGCACTAAGTGGTGTCCTTTATTGAAGGTTAAAAATGATCAGTATATATGCCAAAATGGGGCATCGGTATGTGGCTCTTGACCTTGGACCTTAAGACACTGTGAGAGTAGCCCATTGTTATGAATGGAAGAAAGCCAAAAAGTGTCAGTGTTATAAACTATCAGGTCATATTGCAGCTAAATGCTTCCAGGAAAAAACAAAATAACTACTAATTGAAACAACTCCACCAACATTCCACCCAAAACCTCTCTGACCATGTGACGCCTCACCAAAATCAACCATCACAAACAAAACCATTAATAATGGTTAAGTGTTAAAGGTTTATACAACATGTGCAAATATATCAGTAACACCAGTAATTTATGTGAAACACTGTGTATGAATCCTTCAACTCAGGTTTGTGTTAATTTTAGAATAATTGCACAATTTTCATGGAAAGAATAAAACTCAGTAGGAAGTCAATGACATATTAACAAATGAATTATGTATATAACAAGAATACATTAAGTTGGTTGAATGTATTGAAAGAGTAATGCCCTTTTTTTGGTTGTTAGTAAAGTTCTTGGATAAAATATAAACTGTATCATGTATGTATGTGAGATCAATGAAATGTGGTTACATGTCTGTTTGTATCAAATTGTCAGTATGTGTGTGTAGTAATAACATGGATAAAGGAGACTGGTAGAATTTAGTTCTTACTGCGGACAGTGGTGCCATACACTGAGTATCTTTGTAGTTTGATCAGTGCTAAGTTGAACATTATTTCTGTGTGTGAACATGAATAGGGTCTTGAATATCAGCAGCCAAAATGATGTGCACCTTGGTGGCATTTTCTATTCTCTTTCTTGGGATTAGACTTTTATCTAAAAAATTGGCTCCAGAATTATAATATTTTATTTATTCCTAATTGGCCCTAAAATACCACCTGTTATATCTACTTTTATTTTATCAGTATTTTGGTGATATCTACCTAAATTATGGTGACTAATAAAATAACCTTTCTGATTTGTATTTTAAGGTTTTGTATTGTAAAGTTTAACTGGTCTGTTTTAAGATGTAATAACTTCATTGTGTGTTATTTGTTTATAAATATTTTGTAGGCATGTTTTAATGTTTATGAAGCTGTTGTACTAGATATTATAGTAAACAAGACAAATGTAGAAAACAGGCAATGATTTTTGCGAAAATACTTAAAAAATCTCTAAGGAAAACTTACTTGGACTTACAGAAAAAAAGAAATATTAAATTCCCCTTTTATTGTTTTAATTCTCTGTGTGCATGTTTTTTTTTCAGTTTTCATTTCACACATTATTAAAGGAAAGATCAAAGAGAGAAAAACCAGTCTAAACTATCTCTTAACAGTACTCAAAGCAAACAGTCCTGGTCTACCTTGCAAAATACCTAAAGCAAAATCAGTTGATAGAAAACGAATACAACTATACCTTTAAAAAGAGTCTTGAGACATTTTCCAGGAAAATTTACCTAAAAACCCAGGCATGGGAAAAGAATTGACAAAATACAAAGTTTTTTAAATCTATACATGTGCTAATGGAGAAAAAGCAAGCCTTTTACTATTTAATGAAAAAAACACAAAATTTCTATTCTTGAAAATGTTTCCATGCCATGAGTATTAACAAAAGATATGATCTCTCTCTCTCTCTCTCTCTATATATATATATATATATATCAAAACTTTTAATTATGTGTTGAGTTTTCTTCTATATATTTCATATTGCTCTGGATAATATCTATTTAGTTCTATGAATTTATCTATTTAATATTTCAGTCATCTGCAGACAGATCTGTTTCGCTGTATCACAGCTCATCAGTATGGTTAGACTCTGATTGCTTTTAACCCAGGATTAAAACCTGACCGAATTGGCGTCAGTCGGCGATTCTACCTCTGGGCTATGGGTGTTCGGTAGAAGAAGGCAGACTTTTTAGCGTATGTTTTTTTTTTTAATCATATCACCCCAAGCAAGGCGATAATGCCACTGATGCGCAGGGGGCTACGTAAGGGTAAAAAGAATGGAAAAGAGAAAACCGGAAACCACATCCTAAACAGGGAACAAGGGATGAGCCTCAAACATCAAAACTTTTAATTATGTGTTGAGTTTTCTTCTATATATTTCATATTGCTCTGGATAATATCTATTTAGCTCTCTAAATTTATCTATTTAATATTTTATATATATATATATATATATATATATATATTAGTAAATATACATATTATCCAATGTCTATGGCACGACTCAGCATTTTGTGCATTATGCAATCATCAGTTGCATATTTCAAACTGACAGTTTAATAAATTTGAATTTTAATTCACTTGATGTTCATGGGAATTAAATCTTTCAAAGTTAAGTTACTATTTTTTTAATTACACGATTAAAAATTTAAATATTCTAAGGTTACATGTAGATTCAAATTTAAATTTAAAAGTTAATATTAAAATAAAAAATAAAAAATATTAAAAATAAAAAATGCATAAAAATATTTGTAGAAGAGATGGAGGAAGCCCCATTTCATTGGTGGGAAAGTGACTTGAGTGGAGCTGCTAAGTTGGGATTGAATACATTGCAAATTCAAAGGTTTGTATATGTGCAAGATGGATTCAGCTGAGGAAAACTTCTAGGACTGACGCAGTGACTTGACCTTCCTAGCAGTAGATTTAGCTATTGATTCAATGCTGTCATTTTACTTAAGCTTAGCTGTCAAAATTAGGTTGAGGAGGCACAGAAAGACTAGTCTGATCCATGGTGGGATAGGAGTGATTGTCTATGGGGGTTAAAGGATAGCAGCTTTGTTTTGGAAGCATTCAAATTTACAAGCCATTTCTTACCCCAGTCCACTACAGATTGGAGGTCTTTCTCAAGATCAGTAGCAAAGTTTGCTTTGTCAGCCTTGGCAGATTTCTTATCGAGGTGGAATAATTGGTGGTGTCATCAGCATAGATGTCTAATAAAGATCTGGTTACATCAGGGAGATCATTGATGAAGATCATAAAAGGCATAGGACTAAGGATAGATTCTTGATGGACACCTGTTTTTTACAAAGAAAATCAGCATGCCAGACCTTGTCAAACATTTTCAAAATATTCAAAGCTTAATAGACTCTTTCAGCAATGATCATTAACACATCAGCAGTTGACTTAGATAAAAAGAGATATATTACTTGTCTGAAAGAAGGCACTGTAATGTGAGATGCTTAGCTAATTCAGCATTGATTAGGACCTCTAGTAGTTTTCCAAAAGGAGTTAGAAGGTTAATAGGTCAATAGCTGGAAGGGTCAGATGGTTCACCTGAAGTTTAAACAATAAGTAAGAAAGCTAGATAAAGTGAGACATTTATTATACAGTTTAGAAAGAACAGGAACCAGTTTGGGAGCACATTTCTTAAGGACTATATTACAGGGATACAAGTTCACATGATTTGTGGGGATCAAATTTAGAGATAATATATTTATTTTTCATCTCACATGTTTATTACTTCAAATGTTAACATAGTGGACACTTCATGTTTAAAATAGACACCCTGTTTTATTTTATTAAATAGCATGTGTTATATCTATTGGCCTGCACATTTGAAAAATCTTAGTAAGGAAAAGTAGATAGTATTTGATATTCATAGAGTTGTATTTATCTTGTACAAGTATCTATCATTATAACCTGTCTGAGTTACAAGTACTTTCTTATATGAAAGAGCTAACTAATGATTAATTTAAGAAAGTGAATATGCTCAAAATTGAGTAGATAGTTATAAATACATAATATTATTTTATATACCAACAGGTAAATAAAAATTAAAGTTTATACTTTAAATATAAAAAATGTATCAACAAAGTCAAAGTACTCATTGCTTTAAAGAAAACTGAGCAATCTAAGATTGAGCAAAAATAAAATGATGGTAGCTTGTCAGCTAATTTGCTTTTTGATTTGTCAGACTGTGAGTGACAAGATTATTTGTAATAATTGTAGCACTTGTGAGGTGATGAGCTGAAAGGCAAAAATGAACTAGCTAAAAAGTTACTATCAATATTTTTATGTCATTCTTGAGTATGTGTGTGTATAGATATGTGTGTGTGTGTGCGTGCACGTGTAACACTTTTCTATGGCACAGAGATGGAAGATTGTTAATTTCCTTGCATAGAAGTCTTCTGGCAATTTTGTAGACAGTGTTACTAAATAGGGCTACAATTTACAAGTAGTGAATTGTGCTACATTTAAAGACCTATTACTATTAAATTTGAATTGGTTTTTCTCTCATTAGTAGCTCAAATTAGTCCAGTTTATTTTAAAATATCCCCTAAAATTACAAGTAGTGGGATTCAAAAGTACTGGGCTTTTGAAAATATTCCAATATAGCAACCTGATTAGAAATAAAAATTTATATTATAATTAACTTTATAAATAAAACTTTATAATTAATCAGTGATAAATATGTTGTCAGTTTTAGGTGATGGAACATTTTTGAATGAAAAATTTATTGATGTGTACAAACACACATATATATATAAATATATAATAAACTGAAATGGCAAAATAGGAACTTATTTTGGCAATATATTGTATTCTTTGAGGGATTTCACCAAAAGCAAGATGTAAAGTTGCTAAAGGAATAAAATGCGTTGCAAAAATAAGTTTTACTATTTTGTTATTTCAACTTGTTGCCTTTCCGATATATTCCTTCATATATCAATTTTCAAACACACACACATGTATATACAAAAAATTACTTAAAGTGAACAGTAACTTCAATTAAATACAATTTATTATTGTTTTGTGCATACACTGCTCAATATATTGAGAAGTGAGCTACATATAGTGTGAGATTGCAGTAAAACTTGACAAACATAAATTATTAAAAGTGTCAGAGTAAAATCAAGTACATGCTATAATCTGCTTGTGCTTTTATAGAACAGATTATCAGATACTTATATGCACATAGACACACCCATGCATACATGCGTGCATTCTTATTTATGTATATGTGTGTGTAGATATAGTATTCCAATGAAAGAAATTTGAGTAACAAAGAAACAACAACAATAATAATAATAAAAATAATATTTATTTATATTAGGCCTTTAGTCAAATATAAGCATTATTTCATCAGCGTACTATATCTACATATTATAAGAATTATACAAGGAATGTTTCACTTTACTATCATATTTATAAGCAAATATATAAAATTCAAATCCAGGAACAGTTAGCCCACAACATGCACCCAGTGACTTCACAGTGCTTGAAACTTTGTGCCCTTTCTGGATTTTAATTTTTGTGTTTGGTTTTCACATTGTTTGGAGTTGTGAGTTGCAAGTCAGGGGTGCCATTTTTTAATTTGTTAAATGTGTGGTTTGGTTTGGTTTGGTTTATGCCAAAGCTTAGATATGAAATGGGATAGAAATAATGACCTTAAAGAATGCAAGAACCAAAAATAAAATTTTAAATCTAGAAAGTCAGTTCATAATATGCACTTGATGATTTCATAGTGCATAAAATTCTGAGTCATGCGATAGACATGGGATAATATGTATTTTTAAAACCCTCCAACTTGAAATGGAATTCATCACTTGATAAGACATAGATAGAATTGAAACAAAATGGCTACTTCTGTAGTGATATTATAACATATTTCTGTTATAAATGATATATATATATATATGTGTGTGTGTGTGTGTACAAAATAGTGAAGAAAAATGGATATTTATTATTAGTATAAATTTTAGTTCCATTTACATTAAGTCCCATTTTATTACCACCAGCACTCACAATGTACTTATATATATATGTATGTAAATAGTTAAAAGTGTTATATTTATGGGTAGCATGTTTAAGTATAAAGTTTATCATTATAAAAAATAATGTCAGATTAAAAAATAGTATAATTGCTTATATTTATATAATTGGGTTGTCCAAAATGTTCATGCCAATTTTTAGTTGGTCATGTTCAAAACATTAAAACACATCAAATTTATCAACAAATATAATATGCTGACATTTGTGATTAGAGCATACTTCAAACTATATCTTGAGAAAGGAAATTTAAAATTACCTAATATTGAATCCCTATAAAATGAAAAATTATAAGGTGTGTTGGATTTGTAAAATCTATTTGCACAAAAACCTACACCTTTTCATGAGCCATTTGAAAAAGTATATAGATTTATTCATTCGTTAACAAATAAAGCTTTTTGTCATGAGACAAGTTGGCTTTCCAAATTTTACCATGTACAAAAACAAATTGGATACAATTTTTCATTTATTGATTCATCAGGATTTAGAGAAAAATCTAGAATCTGATCCTATTTAATCTTTCAAAAACACATAGATAACATGAATTTTCACTTTCTTGTCACAGAGAAGCCAGTCATCTACTCAATGCCATGTCCAGGGGACATGCATTTTCAGACTCTCTCATTTTCTCTTTCACACTGCATTCATTGATTCTCCTTCACTTTTCACTCATTTACTGTCAGCAAAAAAGAATAAAGATCAATGACACCACTTCTCATTAAATGAATTTTGTATTTATTGTTACAAATGAGATTTTATTATGTTTTTCGTGTTTTGTTCAACATGATTTCCTTCAATGTTGGTGATTTCCTTCAGTTATGTTGGATACATGGCCATTCACGAGCATGCTTGATACCCACCACAGAGTAGTGACCCCACACATAGCACACATGCAACCCATACAGACATTTTTATCTTTTGTTCAATCTTTGTTCAACATGATTTCTTTTGATGTTGGTGGGTGCACGTATGTTTAGTACAAGGCCATTTGCAAGCATAGCCAATGCCCACCACAAGTGCATTTTAGATACTTGATGCTTTCTCATTACCAGAAAGACAAAAATGCCTCACCAGTAACAAAAACAATATATGCTGTGTACAGTGAAGATACTTTAGCTGACAAAACTGTACGGAAGTGGTTCACTAAGTTTAGAGTTGGTGATTGTAGCCTTATTGATGAAGAACACTTAGGCAGACCATCGCCCACTACAGATGACATAAAGGTTTTTATAATAATGCCCTAGAGAATAGTGGCTAAAAAAACCAGGATATCAAATACATAAAAAAAATATAACTATAACAGCAAAAATAGAAACAGAAAAATCATTTGGTACACACCCTCTCTCAACCAAATGGTTAGCACCAAGTTCCTCAATTTAATTAAGAAACATTTCCCTAATAATAATCCTCTAAGTAAATTTTTTAATAAAAATACCCTTAAATTAAGTTATAATTGTACAAATAATCTGGAAAAAAGTCATTAAAAAAAAAAATAATAAAAAATAATAATATCTTAAATCAGCATGTAAACCAAAGTAACAATAACTATTCAAATAATAGAGATAACAATAATACAAACTATGTAATTGTTGAAATCCTAACAATTGCTTACTGGAAAATAGGTGTTTAACAAGTTCTATTGTGTACCAATGTAATATAACATCAAATAAAAACTTAACTATTAAAAAAGTTTACATTGGATCTACTAATGTAAACTACAAATTTTAAGGTTCCCTAAAAATGGGGAACTACTGAACTGTAGAGATGAATTGACTGTTTTATGTAAACATCAAAAATATTTTTTGTTAAAATTTAATTAATGATAATGTTTCATTTATAACTTGTGCACCAAAATAACTTTAAAATTAAAATTTATTTTACTAAAATAAATAACCCACACAATACTTAATTAGTTTTCTTAACTACAATATACTTTAATATACCATAATTATTTAATCCTAATTATAACCTAAATGTTCCAGCCTCTCTACTCATGAAATAGTAATAAAAAAAAATCTAACCTGCCATTAAAAATTATTGTTTACCTATTTAAGTATTGGATGGTCCCACTATAATTTTCTTTAAAATTTAATTAATTACAATGTTTCATTTATAACTTATACTCCAACATGACTAAAAAGTAAAAATTATTTTCCTAAAACAATGACCCACACAATACTTAATTATTTTTCTTACTATAATATACCTAAGTACACCATAATTATTTAATCCTAATTATAACGTAAACATTCCAGCTCCTTTACTCATCAGATAGTAAAAAAAACCTAATTTTTAATAAAAAATCTAAAATCCAACTTGCTTTTAAAAATTATTATCAACCCATTTAAAAAACCTATGGTCCCACTATGTCTAGACACCAGGCCATTCTGCTTCCTTTCCCAGCCTAGATCTTAAAACTCCATGGTTACCTAATTCTCATCTCTGATAGAACAATATTGACACACCTAAAGCATTTTCTCCAACTACCACTCCCTAATTTTCTGAATTCATCTTATATTTTCAAAATAAATCATTTTCACTATTTATTTTAACATATCACCTGAAGAAGAACAGTATTGTTCTGAAACATGAAAATTTTTGTGTAGTGATATCATGCTTTTATAAACCATTGTAATAACAAAATTACAATATTAAGCTCTACTCTGTATCAAGCTTGGTTTATAAAAGTAAATGCTTGAATGGTGGGTTTTAATCTATATGTTCTTTCACTTTCCTATATATATACATATATATTATCCATTTGTAAATGAGTTATTACATGGCCTAGGTTTCTACCATGAATGGTGAAAAAAAAGAAAGGTAAAAGGATAAAATCAGTTATTGAAAATTGCCTGAACCTAGGTTGCATAATAACTCGTTTACAAATAGAAAATATTCAAAAGTTCTACAATATAATTGTATTGAACACTTTTTAATACAAATGTGCACTGGTCTAATTTTATTATGACCAAAAACTAAGTAATTAAACAATATATATATAGTTGTCCCAGCTGGAAGCAATGGGATGTCTTGCTGTACTGATGAGCGGTGATACAGCAAAACAGGACTATATATGAATGACTATATATATATATATATATATATATATATATATATATATATATATATATATATATAACAAGATTATCCAAGCTGTCAAAACAGTCAGCATATTTATAAATTCTATACTATTATTAGTAAGCATTCAAATCTTGTGAGTCTTCATATTATTATAGATTAGCTATTCTCTTTTTTACAAACCAATATTCTCTGATCTATTTTTTCTTTTTGTTTTAGTTTTACTAAATTTTAAAGAGATGAACTTTTCATTATACATTCTCAGTTCACAGCTGTCATAACAAAGACATTGTGTCGTGGTATCACAAGTGAAATGTAAATAAAAAGCTATCTTCTTTGCTCTGGTAACATTCAAATTTAGACATTAAAGACAAAAAATATACAAATACACTTGGTGTTGCATGTAAGATATCCGTATATTTTTTGTAACACATTTCTATATATCAAATAATAATTGAAGTATTTTACCAGTTTCTGTGTATTGCACACTTATGATGACAGAAGAAATAAAATTTGTTTATTTTTAATAACTTCACCCTAAGCAAAGTGATAATGCTAGTACGACACAAGGGGTTCTTGAAAATTAAAAAGAGTTAGAAGACTTTAGTGAGGAGAGGTGAAGAGAAAGGACAATAAAAGAACAAGGTTCAGAAAGATGGAAGATGGCAACTGGAATTGCATTTAAATTTATGAAGATTGAAGGTGGCAAAGAACAAAACAATCCAAAAAAAAGATTCACAAGTGAGAAGTGTCAGAAAAGAAACTTTTAGAATAAAACATATAGTTACATCAAGCTAGTTCAACAGTAAAATGGTGAGACCTAGTTGCCAATCTAGCAGCATGCCTAAAATCATGCAGTTGTGACACCAAGAAGGAAAGCTCATCAGAACAATTGCCATGAATATATTTGTAGAAAAGATAGAGGAAAGCCATTTCATGTCAGTGAGAAAGTGACTGAAGTTGAGAAGACAGGTTAGGACTGATTACATTGCAGACCATTCTTTGAATTTTGTCAAGAATCTCAGGATATACAATACCAGCACCAGGCAAGATATGGCAGCAATATTCAATGCACAGACAAGTGGTAGAGTTATAAATGTGCAAGAAGGGTTATTTTAAAAAGGTATTGAGCATAAACAAAAAAATACACAGTAACATATGCACAATGTAATTACAAATCTAATTGCCACCATATTTGACAGCACTGATAAAATTAGTAACAAAAAAAAATGGTATAGGAGTATGAGAATAGTAACAAGCACAATGGTAAACAAATAAAAAGCAATAAATGTACAAAAACATTTCAATCCATTTATAAAAAATGACACAAATAATGTAAAACATTACTTCCATTAAAAAAGAAAGTTGTAAATAGTTGTAAAGATTCTTATTTTTATAGCATTCACTGAACACTAAATCATCCATTTATCAACAATGTTGGCCACATTGTCTCAAGGATCATACCATGTAGAAGAGATTTATTAATGGCAGTTACTTTACTTACTTGTGGCAGCATTTACTGTGCAGGTTGAGCTGTCTTCTTCCCTAGAAGAAGTTTCATGGGACTTTCTTGGCTCTATAAGCAGTCCCTATCCGTATGTGTTATGATGAAATATTTTCTGCCATAGGTTACTAATTCTTACTGTGGTCGACTGGTTGCCAACCAAAGATATAGAACCCAGTGCATCATTCTATTTATCCATAGCTAGAGGAGAAGAGATGGATTCATACCTTTTCCAAGATAAGTTAAGGTAGTGTAATGAATTTGACAGGAATTTTAACTCATCTCTTCAATTCCTCAGTCTGAGCCACTATCTATTACGCTACCATAACCCCTACAGAATTCAAACTCAGCTCTTCAATTCTTCAATCTGAGCTGTTATCCATTACTCCACTGTACCTCTACCAATGGCATTTGGCAAACTATCAAGAGAGATGTATTACAGTATTGATTATTCTAACTCTAAAATTAACTCAAGATTAAGCTAGTTTCAAATGTGAGAAAATTCGCATTCTCCACTTGCAAATATCCCTTGTTAAGAGTTTTAGATTCTCATAGAGTAAATGCTTGCATGCTATGAGAAGGTTACTCAATTCATGAGGAAGATATTCATAAATAGCTGAACAATTTCCTACATTTATTATCATCAGGATATTTTCTTTCTGGAAAAAAACTTTATTAGAAACTAAGAAAAGAGTACAAAACTGTTATCAGTCTTCCTATATGGCAGTGAATGCTGAACATCTCTTCAAGAGACTTGAAACAACAGAAATATGGTTCTACAGAATGATGCTTAGAATACCATGGACAGAACATGTGGGCAATGATGAAGTTTTAGAAAAGAAAGACAGACGCTTAATATCATGAAGAAATAGTTGAGGTTTATAGAGTATGTACTGAGGAAAAAGGGCTTGGAAAATTTGCTACTCAGAGGAGACGGAAGACAAACAATACATTACATATGTAGTAAATTTGAGTAAATGAATTGCAGAACTAGGTTTTAGGAAGGATTACAAAAAGACAAAATTTATTAAGGACTACAAAGAACAGTAAATTATGAAGACCTATGATTGCCCACACCCTGAAGAGATATGGCACATAGAAGAAGAAGTTGACTTAGTGAGTAGTAACTGTAAGTTCTAAATTTACAGTTTTGTTTTTCATATTTTTCACTTGTGGAACTCTCTTCCAGTTTCATGCTTTCTTGTCAACTTTGATCTTCAAAAATTTATGTATGGATAAACTGGCAAGTATAAAATCTGATGATGCTACTTCACTCATAGGAAAACATTGTGGCCTTGTGACCTTGATGAATGATGAAATCAAAGATTTTCCATCACACAGTGCATTTTCTTTTCACTGCATCATACATCAAGAAAGCCTCTGTAAGTCTTCTTTGAAATTCAGACATATTCTGGATTCAGTGGTGTATGCAGTCAATTCAGTAAGAGCACAAGGACAGAAACACAGGTTATTCTAAAGTTTGTTGGAAGATATTGAGGCAGATTTTACTGATGTGCTGTACCACAAAAATGTTTGCTGGTTAAACATAGGGAAAGTACTAGAGAGAGTGTAGGACCTTAAAGCAGAGAGTGTCATGTTTTTAATATGAAAATAATCTTTTATGACTTTTCAAAGGAAATGGACAGTGATTTTCCATTTACTGTAGTTATTATGCAAAAGCTGAATGAGTTAAACACAAAACTACAAGACAAAGGTGTATTTGCTCATAAAATGTACATAAAAGTGAAAGCCTTTCAATTGAAACTAACTTTTTGCCAAACAGTGAAAAACTTTGTTCATTTTTCCCTGTTGAAAAAACGATTTGTTACACAAGCATCATCAGACAAGTACAGTTCCCAGTTGATGGCTATAAAAGAAAAGTTTATCAACAGATTTGCTGATTTCATGGTAATTAAAGGACAATTTGATTTGCTCAGCTCACCTTTTCTCTGTGACATTGAAACAGCTATTGAAATACTGCGGGTAGAACTGACTGATTTACAAGCCAACAACTGTTTAAAGTGGTTGTTTGAAAATAAACTATCTCTTTAAAATTTTTAAAAAAATGTTTGTGTTGTTTACATCATTTTATATTTTTTAGTAGAATTTCCCCATATTGAAAGTTAACAAGTCAAAGAACAAATCACTTTTTACTTTTGTATCTTCAGTCAGTGATGAGAATCAGCACAAGCAACTGACACCTAATTTTAACAAACCGGTAAATGACTGCATCATTCTCATTGTGTCATTGAGATCCTTTCTGTTGCTGAGTTACTTTGTTTTTCAAATAAATGATTTCATGTATAGTTACTACTTTAAAATATCAATAAAAATTATTTTCCTTCTTTAAATTGAGTTACTTTGTCTTTCAAATAAGTGTATTTCATGTGAAGTTACGACTTTAAAATATCAATAAAAATTATTTTTCTTCTTTAAATAGAGTTATTTTGTTTTCAAGCAGATGTTTTTCATGTAAAATTTCTTTAAAATATAAATTAATTTTTTTCTTTAAATTGAGTTACTTTACATGTGTTTCATTTTAAGTTTCCATTTTAAAATGTTAATGAATAAAATTTTTTTTATTTCTTTTAACAAAGTTACCTTGTTTTCCAAATAAGTATGTCTTTCTACTTTATAATATCATATAATACAAATAATTTTCTTAAAACAAGATTATGTCTTTCAACTGTGTTTCATGTGAAGCTACTACTTGAAAATACTTATTAGTAAAAATCATTTGCCTTTAAAGTTTTAAACTGAGTTACTTTGTCTTTGAAATATATGTGTTTCAGATGAATCTTCTACAGTACTTTAAAATATTAATTAATAAAATTGCATTTTTCTTTAAAAGTTTTTTATTTTGTCCATTTTAAATATCAATTATTTTGTTTAATATACTATGTGGCCCTATAAAATTGTGAATTTTTCAATGTGGCCCTTTCAATGAAAAGTTTGCACATCTCTGTTCTAGGGAAAGTGTGTGATAGAAAAATGATCATTAATATGCTAAATAGAACAATCTATTTTAATAATGTAAGGTACAGTAAATACCAAGACATTTTTGCCTTTTTTCTAACAGAATACAGGAAACATAATTTGAAGAATTGGTAAAGAAATTATGTTAACAGCAGCAAGAAAGAATCAATTATATAAAAAATTTGATCCAGTTATTTTGGGTTAAAATATTGACAAATTGTTTGCAGACAATTCTGGATAGTTTACTTGGCTCTGAGCAGATTTGTGCAGAAAATGTCTAATTTTGAAAACAGACCAAACTAGAAAGTTAATGTGTATGATGATAATTTGGTGAAAAAAAAAATCTAAAAACTACTGTTAATTAAAGGTCAAGTGACCAAATCAAATATTAGTGCCAACAAAAATCTTGAGTAAATGAGAAACAATACATATTTAACAATCTTAATTAAGTATAAATTCCTTTCAAATATCTTGCTGAAATAGTATAATTCTTTAATAATTCAATTTCTACAAAATATGTATATTTGTATAAAATGTACCCAAAGTTAAATAAAGAAGCACTCAAGTTATGAATTGAAACAAATTATAGTATAATTTGTTTTTTTAGTTATTGAATAGCAACAAATTGATGAAAAAAAATATTAATTTTAAAAATTAAAGGGATAGTTAACAATTTTAGGATTTTGTTTTTACATTATATTTTCCTCTGATATTTTCAAAATTTCTTGAATAGTTTAGTTTCTCATGTATTTTCAGGATACAGAAACAGCTTCATGTCTGTTGAAATAATTGAACTCTTTTGTTTTATTGATGTTATTGTAACAATTTTTGGCTGACCAATTCATTTTCAGTTGAATAATCTGTCTAGAAAAAAAAAGAAAAATAATTTACCTGAAGAAAGACGAACAATGGATTGTTTGAAATAATATTTTAACAGTATTAACAGCACAAAAATAGGAATTAAATTTTCTGAACAGAGCTGGAATGAGGATAACTCTTTTCAAAGTTGCAGACAGCATGAAAACAATATTTTCTTGATTGAATTAATATTTCTATATATGAGATAATGACAAAAATTACAACAAAGCAGCATAATGCTGAAAGTTTTCAGTTATTAGTTCTGGAAAGATAAATGTTTTTCAGAGTCTCACTGTCTGTTTAGGAAGTTTTGAAGTTGAGATTGCACATGATCCACAAAAAACATTGGCAAGGAAGTAGCTGTTGTTATAAATTGCTGTTTTCTTAAATATATCTAATGTTCAGTCTTGTCTGATCATATGAAGAAGATGAAACAGTTGTGGGGAGAGAAAATAACAGCATTTTCTCACCATTTTTGGCTAGCAGTGTTTCTCTCAAAGCACTTGCCACTTGAGAAGAGAAGACATCTTGAAAGAGAGGAAGAAGAGCAAAGGTACTTGTCTCCAAAATAAAGAGTTTTTTGTAGAATTCCTTTACAAAATGTATACAGCTTTTAAAAAATATTTTGGTTTCTTAGAGTATTCAGAGGTTCAGTGTTCATAAATTGGACCAAATTAGTGGCAAGTTTCTTCAATCCTTTTCCAAGTTGTTTGCTTTCTCTGAGATTTGGATAATTGCCAAAATTAAAGTCTCTCTAAAACCCACACACACTATCTCTCCTTCCCTCTCTTATCTCAACATGAATCACAAGACAGTTTGAGCAAAAATGCAATACAAATATATATATATATATATATGAAAAGACACCCATATAAACTGATACATGTATATGTAACTTCTGAAAGCAAACAAATTTATATACAAATGAATGGAGAAGTTTATTGGGAATAATTTGGAAATGTATACGTACATTATATATGTATATATATATATATATATATATTTTATATGGAAGTCTCATTAAAAGAATAGACAAAGTACTGTAGTTAAGTTTTTACATCATTTTTCATATGATTTTATATATTTTATTTTCAGTACATAAATGATATAAATAATATATATATTATATTACAGTTGGATGGGTCTAATAGTGGTTACGAAGGTGTGGCAGCTTGGAAAACTTACTCTGATTGTTTTGATAAGAAGAGAATTCCTGAATTTATTCGTGAAGGCTTAAGACTCAGCATGGAGGCCTACATCAAGTGTCTTAAGAAGGTAGTGCTGCTCTGAATCATGAGAGCCGCTACTGGAAAACAATATGTCTGGCAACAGAACTCTGCACCATAACTCACAAGCAGGAGAACAAAGTCATGGCTGTCAGACAATTTCCGTAACCATCACCCATTGCATCTGGCCACCTAACTCCACAGACTAAAATTCATTTGATTATCATGTATGGAGTGCAGTTGAGCAACAGACTAACAAAACTTCTTGTAGCACCAAAGATAAACTGAAGGCAAGGATTATAGCAGCATTCACTAACTTATACAAAGAGACCACCCAGAAGAAATGCAGGAAATTATGAAGTCTTCTAGAGGCTGTGGGTAGGTCAATGGCAATTTTATTGAATAAATCTATTCTTTAGAAGTTCAAGATAACTTTGTGTAATTTTGGTAAATACATCTGTTAAAATGTCATTTTAATTTTTGTGTAATTTAGACGACAGTTTATCTAACACACCCTGTAATCTCCACTTATTGTATGAACTCTGTTCACTTTTCATCCTGTTGTCAACTCTTGTAACAGGCCACTTTATTCTTAAGCACAAAAAGCCATGTTATTTAGTTTCTGTCTACTTCTATAATCATACTCTGCACCAAAGTCTTTATCTTCAATTCTACAAGTGTTCCTTTTATTGTTTTTACTGTACATAACTTACTATCATGTACTTATTGCATAATTTTCCACACCAAACTTCAAAGTACCATCTTTTTTAATGATCACATCCATTCCCAACACAGCCTTGATACCTGCAATCAAACTGTCAATTATGATTGATTTAGTTGCCAGCATCGTATTTCCAATGCCATGGTGCAAGTTCCTTTGCATCTCACTTCTCTTCCATTAACCACTTTTATATTGCTTCATCAATTCCATCTATATCTATTGACTAGCTTAGATAGTATTAATATAGTAGTACAGCCAGCATCAACAAGAGCTTTTAATCTTCTCCCCTCATTCAATATATCTCTTATTAATTGTGACACACCATTGCTTGAAAGAAGGGGTAGTCCCTGATGCAGTAGCTTCCTTTGATCCATTTCCTGTGAACAATATGTTCATTCTCACCACATATGAAACAGGTTGGTTTGGATCTTGGAGAGTCTTTATAATCAAAAAGCATGTGAGGACTCTTGCATCTGAAACACTTGTCACTAAATGTTTCTAATGGTATTGCTTGTTCCTCAAACTCTGTTAGCTCTTCTCTTCTGCCTTGCAATCACTGCTGTCTTGCAGGCTTATGTTTTGTTGGCTGTCAGAGCATTAACAGTAGGGATCATTTCACTAATATTCATTTCATTTATCTTGAGCAACTGCTTGAGGGCTACTGAAATAGTCTCTTGGAAGCCATTGACAAATGTCAAAATTACACTCTGATCGAGACATCTTACAACAAACCCTGCTAATCCTGCTAATCTCTGGATGTTGGTAGTATACATGCCTACTGATTCTCTGGCCCATCTAATGTGTTCCAGCTTTCTATGTGAAAGAAATGGTCCTTCTAAAAATGCCTTCTTCTATCCTATCTGCATCCTTCTGATCATCCTCACTCAATTGTAGATAGAAAATGAAAGCCTCCTTTTCCAGAAACAAGGGAATAAATTTGCAAGGTCAGGGATCTTTTGCAACCTTGCAAACCAATTTCACCTTTGTCAACCAGGCAATTACATCTCACTCTCTACTGAAAGGTTTTATCATATCAGTGTTTAATTGTAATTTCCTATTCATGGTAGCTGAAATAAATTTTTAGTTTTGGTTTTTCTCCCTTTTTCACACATTTGCTTTTGTTTGTTCTTTCACTTTTTACTGTGCTTGCATCATTCATCTGTCTAGCCATCCTTCTATCCAGTTGCTTGATACTTGATCAAGCCATCTCAATAAATAATTTCTCATGGACTCATGTAGACACTTTTCTACCCACAATTCCCTGCTTTTTTCATCATCCATTACAACATAATCTTTTACAGTAAAGTTCTGAATTTCTAGGTGTAAGCCAAAAGAATAATAAACACCTGGTTTTTATAAACTGTATCTTTTAGAAACTTATAATATTAGATGTTTATGAACCTGTATTAAATACAGTATCATCTAAAATAATAATTTATGCCAGTTTTTTGTAAACCTATAATTAATACTGTATCTTTTAGAAACTTCTAATACCAAATTTTAATTTTATTATTGATACTAGATTTTTGGTGGGCATAAATAAGTTAATCCATCAGTATGCATTCTTTGCACAAAATATATAGTTGCCTCTTTTAAATTTTGAGACAATTCAGGGTAGTATTGAATGGACAAGCCTCCCAATACTATCACATAAATGCGGGTGTCCCTCAAGGCTCTATCATAGGTCCTACACTTTTCTTTGTCTATATTCAACTAATCACCATAGACAATCGCATCTACCTCCCATTAGCATGGGACAGGCTAGTCTCCCAGAGAGTAAAATACTACGCCTCCTTGGCCTTACACTCTCGGCGGACCTAAAATGGAATGACTATATCGAATCCATTGCCAAATCTGCTGCTATGAAAGTCGGATCCCTGTGCAGGGCCCGGAAGTTTTTCCCACCTGAATCTATTCTGCACATATACAAATCTACCATCCGCCCGTGTATTGAATATTGCTGCCATATCTGGTCGGGTGCCCCTGCTGCTCTCCTTGGGCTTCTTGACAAAATACAAAGGAGGATCTGTAACATGGTTGATACTGACTTGGCAGACCGGCTGCAGCCGCTCTCACACCGGCATGATGTGGCTTCCCTGTGCCTCTTCTACAAGTACTTTCATGGCTTCTGCTCCGATGAGCTCAGATCACTGGTGCCGCCTAAGCACGAATTTACACGAGATACTAGATTAGCAACGAGGTCCCACCCTTTTACAGTTAAACAAATAAGATGTAACCGTAAATTCTACTCCAACAGCTTCTTTTCTCGCGCTTCCCGCCTGTGGAACTCCCTTCCACAAGCCTGCTTTCCCAACAGTTACAATCTCCAGGTGTTTAAATGTAGGGTCAATAGACACCTATCACACTAACTCCCAACTATTCTCACAACACTCTCATCTACCCAACCCTCATTCTCGGTATCCTTACCCACCTATCACCCACCCTCTGTCATTTCCTATATTTAATCAGCCTTTCTCAACTCTACATAGCCCCCTGCACAGTAGTGGCAGTGACATGCCTTGCTCAGGGTGAAACGCTTATAAAAAAAAAAAAAATATTAATGGTCTCTCTGATATAATAAGATTCCAAGTAGGCATATATGTTGACGACACTACGGTTTACTCTCGTCTTGATAAAAATCTACCAAGGCTGACAAAGCAAACCTCGCTGCCAAGCTTGAAAAGAACCCCCTGAACAACAGTGGCAATAAATCTTGGGAAATACTCAGAAGATAAATTTCATCTGTATCCAGCAGATAATTGTTCATGAATATTTATGCATGTACAGATGCCATATTTGTCAAACACCATATGGCAATAATTGCAGTATTTTCTGGGTCCAGATAAAGATGTAACTTTCTAAGTACATAATAAAGTGGCAGGGTTAAAGTTGCTGAGTCATACTAATTGAATGAAAGACAGAAGACAGAAATTTGGTTTAACTTAGATAAATTAAAAAAGAGAAAATTCTTATGACACTTTTTATTGAAATAAAGTTAAGCAGTAAAATAATGGTTAATAGATATTAATAACAATAATGTTTGATAAATAAACAGGAAATGCTTGCTTGTATTAGGAACAAATTGAACAATTTTTTTTTTAGCAAGGTGAGACTGTCACTGGTGCAAAGGGGGTTACAGTGAAAGAAAAAATTGGGTACAGTGGATATTAAGGAAAAGATAAAAGATGAATGGGATTTAAGGAGATAGAAGGTAACAATTTTTGGAGATAGCAGCTATCAGGAAAGCAAGTAAACAGAAGAGAGTTCCACAGGTGAGAAGTGTGAAAAAATAAACTTTTGGAGTAGAAAAAGCAGTTATATTTAACAATTTTAACAGTAAAAAGGTGAGAACTAGATGTCAATCAATTAGTACAGTTAAATTCATATGGTTGTGGCACCATGGAAAATAGCTGGTCAGTTACCATAAATGTTTGTAGAAAAGCCAGAAGGATGCTATGTTATGTTGGTGACAAAGTGACTAAGGTTGAGATGTTAAGTCAGGATTGATTACATTGCAGATTCCTCACTAGATTTTGTCTAGAACACTGAGGAGAATAGCAAGAGTACCAGACCAGATATGGCAACAGCATTCAATACATGGATGAATGGCAGATTTGTAAATGTACAAGATGGATTCTGATGAGAAAAACTTACTGGCCCAACACAGTGACCCAACATTCTTACCAGTAGATGCAGCTATGGATTCAATCTAGTCATTCCACTTCAAATTGGTTGACAAATTGAGGCCAGAGTGTTGCTCTCCAAGAGACTAGAATCAGCAATACTGATGGTGGGCAGGAAAGCTTTTTGACGGTGGCTAAAGGGGAGCAGTTTTGTTTTGGAAACATTAAAATTTACAATATATTTTCTGTCCCAGTTAATTGGAGGTCTATTTCAAGAGCAGCAGCCAGGTTTACTTGGTAGATTTCCTATTGAGACTGGGGTAAATGGTGGTGTAATTTGTATAGATGTCAACTTGGCAATTGATGACATCAAGAAGATCTTTAATGAAGAGCTTAAACAGTGTAGGACCTAGGTTAGAGACATGAGGGACACCCATGTTTGTGTGAAATGATCTGGAAGCTTGCCCATTCAAAATGACCTACATTTCATGATTTGATAGAAATTATTGAATCAAATCAAACTGTCATCTAGTAATATCATAGCCTTGCATGAAAGGCCAGCATGCCAAAACCTATCAAATGCTTTTGAGATATCTAAAGTCACAGCTTGAATTTCACCATTATTATACATATTCAGTGATGGCTGTGAGTACATCAGTGGTAAACTTGTAGAAGTAGAAGCCATATTCTTTGGTTGTAAGAGGTGAGATGCTTAACCACTTGATTAGAGCCTTGAATCAGTCAGTTAAGTGCCATACATGATACATGACTTGGGCAATCATGTCTTGAAAGAGACAAGCCTGACTGGGCAAAAGATTATCCCACAGTAAGTTGGCATTGCTTTCTGGTTGCTAGCCAAGGCTATAGAACCCAATCTGTTCTATTACTTAACCCATAACTGGAGGGAAGAGATGGATTAATACCTTTCCTGAGGGTATTTGTGTGTAAGTGAATACAAGGAATTCAACTGGAATTCGAACTCAGCACCCCACTTTGTCATCCCGAGTTGATATCCAGAGCCTTGAATATTTTGCCAAAAAGTGAAGTGATAAGAAGGTAATAGAATGATAGAGGGGTCAGAGGGTTCACCAGAGTACTTAAAAACAGGAACTATAGATGAACACTTCTAACAAGCAGGAAAACAGTAAGCAAAAAGGTTGTGGAGTTTGGAGTGTACTGGAGTCAGCTCAGAGGGACATTTCTTTCAGATGATGGCTGGAATTCCATCACCTCTACTTGCCCTTTGAGAGTCCAATTTAAAAATGATGTCTGAGACCAGAAACAGGGTTTTATATATATATATATATATATATATATATATATATATATCACTCAGTTGAGACTCCATTCTAGGTAGGAAATGTTAAAGGTCAGAAGAAATTAAAGAAAACATTGTAAACTTGGAAATGAAAATAGATATAATAACTTATTAAAATAAGAAATCAACACTTTTTAGAAATACAAATCATCAGTTAAACTTTTGTAAAGTTTTATAAAAAATAATAATTGTAGAGATTTTTAATGAAAGAGACAAAAATCTTTACACAAAAACAGCTATTTACATTGTTTGGACTGTTGTCCTCATCTTTATTGCCATATTCACAATGTTTCAGTCTTTGCATGCTCTGACCTTCTTCAGGTTATTAGAATTTTAAAATTAACCCTTTACTTCACTCACCGAGATAGACTGCTTTAGTTCTATGAGTTCTACCTTTTAGAGAACACATAGCCCAGTGAATAAAAATGGATAAAAGTGTTGGATGGATCCAATGATTTCACTCAAAGAGTTGTGACTTTAATACCTGGGTACAGCAGAGGTGAACAAAAAACTTAGAAAGTTGAGTTAAAGGGAGATAACTGATACTAAGACATCTTTAACTACATATACTTTGGATATAATCTTATACTTTCAGGCTAATCGTTTGTTTTACAGATATATATAGTTTGTAGATTACCTATATTTTCTTCTGGAAATGATACTCAAACAGACTAACATACATAATAAAAAGTCCAAATAAAACTGTTAAATTCCCTTCATTTTAAAAATTTTCTCTTAATCTTTTGAATGATTTGTGAGTGTTTTTTTATAATTGCCAACACTGCTTGTTTATAGATTTGCAATTTGGAATAAAGCTCATTTCGTCTTTTTGCCTTGATAAAGTCCATCACAGGACAAAACATATAGGTGAGTTAAATACAGTTTTCCTCTTGTCTTCTTTTTATTTAACCAACCTGTTTTTAATCTCAGATCATAACTGAGTATATTTTTACAGATTACCTATTGTAGGTATGATATGCTTTGGTATAAACTTATTTCTTTAAAATAGAACATGATGATTCAGTTTTAGTATTTTTTTATTTTATTAAATAAAAAATACAAATATATAGAAGAAGCTGTACAGAATAAGACTCATTTTGGTAAAAATATGAGCATGATTTAGACTTAAAGGGTTGAATTCTTCCTAAAGATGATTTTTTAAGAAAAATTTTTTCACACACTAATCATTCATATAATTTGTACTAATTATAGGATAAAACAATGCATATTATATATAGGTATGCATATATAAATAAATCCTGGAAAGCTGCAGTGCAGTGAGGGTTTAACAAGCTAGTCTCACTAGACTGTTGGTAGAGCAATGTAATCAGATCTCAAGTGCATTCCACTGTTATTCCACTATGGTTGACTAAGCTAAGCATTCATGCACTATGCAATCATCAGATGCTTATTATGAACCCACTGTTCCAGGATTTAGATCATTGTTTCTCACGTTGTTCATGGTTGTTATATTTATATATAGTGTAGATTTCTATTCTTCTATTTCCAAGAACCGCCAAGATTGTTGTATTAATTTTGCTAAAAATCTTGTAGAGATCACTAATAGAGAAATTAAAATTATGTTCGCAGCTAGAAAATTGATTCTAACCTTTGACCATTTCAACTAGACCAAAGATAGTTTTGATGTTCCTATGGAGGCATATGATTCAGCCCAAGTTACTGATCTAGTAGGTATTTATATATTAGATATCTTAAGTAGAATTGTAGCCCCTAAACAAATTCGCTTATACCATAATGATGGTCATATGTTAATCCCTAATAGCAATGGGCTCTTAAATAATAGAATCCATAAGAAAATGATTAAGGCCCTTAAATTTCCAGGCTTTAAAA